>JANHGN010027304.1:0-74051 GCA_024605025.1 Megaceryle maxima
CCTCGAGACCAGTTTCAGCTGGTCTTGTAACTGACTAAGCCATCCTATCCTTCCTTATCTATTGTTTCCTTTCCTCTTGCAACACCCCTTCTCTTGCTTGGGTTAGCACATGCACAATGGTTAATTAATATGTCTTTCTTAAACTACCTTGGCTAATAAGAGTCTTTCTTAAGATCTTGAAGGTATAACATAAGTTGGCTATTCCCCCACCTCAAAAGCACTTGTGCTCCTTGCATGTTAATGGGGTGGAGAAATAATTAACCAGGGACAGAGCTGTTGATCAGCATTAGGAGAACTGGGCAGGTCACTTGTATACGACTCAGTATTTGCTATGTGTGCACCCTCTGTGTTTGTTCACACTGTTTTTAAGGCTATTTTTGCAACCATAAGGTGCTTTCCCATACCTTTTTTTTTCTTTAAATGAGCCTTAAAAGCAGGGGGAAGGGCAAAGGCTCCCCTTGTGTAACTTCTTCCCTGGTGTAACTCAGAAGCTGCTCTTAGAACGATGCAAAGCTCGAAGGCTTCTGAATCAATGTTGCTGCTTTAAAATCACCTTTTCTGTGTTACATAGATGATTCCTACAGGTAAAGCTTAGGGCCTCACGGGCTTTCATAGCCAGAGCTATAATTTTTGTACTTAGATGTTGTGAAAAACAAGCAACTTGGAAGCCATGGCATTAACCCCCAGCTGTAATTAGCAATCTCACTTTAATGGCCATGCATCCCCATTCATAGCACCCTGGACTTGCTGGATGGTGGCCAGTCACAAGCACAAGTAATCTACTCACAGCAACAGCCTTGGAAATATTGAAACTCAATATGAAAATTTGAGCCCAGACTCTTATATGTGCCTCTCAGGACTGGGTGTGAGCTTCCCACAACCTGGCTTTCCAGGACATTGGCAAATTCAGCTCCTAGAGTGTCTGGCTCAGTAGCCAGCAGTTGGGTAACACAGGGTGCTAGCCTAGCCTTGGCATGGGGTGAGATACAGTTTTCCATAATCACACTGGGGTGAATTTATTCAGAATTTTTTGAACAAGAAGAAATTTTGTCTGTGTTCCCAGGTAGATCAAGAGTAGAAAACTTACAAACATACCTCTTCCAGATCCCCTTAAGCTCAGCCTCCACTTGTCTCCACCATTATATTAAAGCATGAACAGGCAATGACCTTAAGACCATCTCATTACAGGGATGTGGGATTCATCATGACAACAGCTGCCTGCACTTATTACTGTCTGCCTCCTTTTCCATTTCCTTTCCCAGTTCCATTTTCTCTTCACTTTCCACGCCCAATTTTTACCTGTGTTTTTTATTTAGGTATATCCCAATGTGAAATACCTGCAGAGCTTTACTGGCAACTATCAGTGAAACTCTTAATAGATGCTTGGACAAAATTCTTGCTGGGATCAAAGCCCTGGCTGTACCTGGATAAGGACTTCAGCCTTTGGTCCACATTTGCACCCCAGCAATATGTTGTAGCCAACCCTGGCTGAAGCCAGCAGTTGTACAGGATATCTTTATTCAGCTGAGATGGGCACTAATTAAATACCATATTATATAGTGAGGTAATAAAGGCTTTTCTGAACATGCAGGCTAATGTGGAGAAACACAACCATATGGTCCACCAGATTTTCTCAAATCCATTGGGAAGAGCATTGGATGCTACTGTGGGAGCAGGAGAGGATGCTGCTGGAAAAAAAAACAAGGCAGAGAGGATGAACAAGCAGGCAGGAGCAGTGGTCCATAGGAGCCGAGGGAGCTGTGGCACAGGGCCTTGCTCAGTGCTACTGAGTGAAGCAGCTCTCTCCTGCAGGCTGCTGAGATGGCCCAGGACACAGCAGTGCCAGCAGCCACTGCAAACAGTGCTGCACCACAGCTACCCAACAATGCACCTCGATTTCTCACATGAATGGAAGAAAACTCTAGGCATTGAAATATTGCCTAACACTCAAGCTATGTGACCATACCTGGTTTTTACTTGTGCTGGAGCAAATCAGCTGCTTTTACTGCAAGTCCTGACTTCACCTGTGTAGGAGTAAAGAAAATTGTCCCCTGACTTTTTCCTGCAGAGCCTGCAATGTGATGAGATATATTTAATTGGCACAGGCTGTCTAAACCCTGTGAATAGAGTTTAGCTTTGATTAAGTTCTAGCACGTTTTGGGCCAGCAGATTCTTTTCACAGTAGTACTTTATATCTTTGCATGTTAGGAGTCTCTCTGGGCATGTTGTATTGTACAGCACGGGCAGCCTTGCAGGCCCATTTGGTGTTTGCCCCCTTGGTTTCTGTGGCTGTGCTGGTGCAGGAGGTGTTTAAGGGAGCAGGCTGGCTCTCATGTGGGAGGCAGAGACTGTTGCTGTGCAGGCTGCAGAATTCCCATGGAGATATTGCTTGGTGTATGTCTCAAGTTCACCTCCACACACAATCAGGAGTGCCTCTGATCTTGCTGTTCAGCCTGCAAAACTTCTAGTACTTGAGTGTACCAATTATAAACAGAGTGACAAGGGAGACTTTCTAGGGCCCTGGAGCACTGGAACTTAGCTTTACTCCAGCTACAGCCTGCTTTATGACTGTCTTTAGGAAAAGTTGTCTTTTAAATAGACATATTTGTTTGTTTTTAAAGATTAATTTCTTGTTCCTTTCACAGAAGTAAAGTTGCTTTACAAGGCATGTGACCAAGCAGCAAGATATCTCTTGATGCAGAAGTTTGTCCTCCCTTTTAGAGTGATCAACCTGGAATGAGAGATAACAAATAGCAGCTTATTCTGAAGTGACTGTAAGCAGTGGTAGCAGGAGCCAAAAGGGGGCTTTCAAATGAGATGTGGATGGAGGAGAGGAGAGGGGATAGGCTTGAGAGATCATCAGTGGTCCCCAGGCCTTGGGTACTTGGGTGTCCACTTCACATCTAGCCTAGGCATTAGCATCTCAGAGTAACAATGATTTGCATGGACTCTCATTGCTTGGATTTTACTGAACTGGTGCTCTGGCTTCCTAGGGACCTGCACAAGAACTGCCCATCATTTTTGCCAGCTCAGCAGAGAGACATAGGCCTGGAAAGCCTGGAGAGCAAGGCTGGTATTTGTACAAGACAGACAATTACTAGAGGGCACACGAAGGGAAATGGGATGATGACAAACAGCCTATTGAAAGCATTTTTGGAGGGACTTAGACCTCTCAAGAATTTTCACCCATGTCTTGCATATCACACAGTGTCTGTTTGAACAGCACCCTTCAGGAGACAAAGTTCTCAATCTCTCACATCTTTAACCACCAGTATTCAAGCTGGAAGCAAAATAAAAAGCAAAGGATAGACTCAGGGAAAGGTAACTATGGGCTTCCAACAGAAACAGCTCTTTCAGAGGAGGACCCACCATTTACAGGGCTTCCTAGGTCCTGAAGGGTATGCATCAGTTTACAACACAGTTTTAATAGGCCCTGAAAAAGTAGGGCTTATAGGTAAATAGCCCAGTAGCTCTGGGACAGATGAGGTCTGATTAAGCCCTTCTCCAAGTCAGTAGCACAGCAGCCAGAGAAAAATAAGGACTCTGCCACAAGAATCTGACAAATCCATTGAGTAGCCTAATCAATCAGCTGAGAAATGAGCAAGCAGACATTTAAAAGGTGATGTGGGGATGATCATGCTGGGAAGAAGAGACAGCACAGTGCCTGCTGGCTCAACCTAAGCCATTGGCTGTTGTCCCTCACAGCAGGTTGTGCTGGTTGTGTGCTCACAGCTCCCCTCTGTCCTGCAAGACAACACTCTCCGTCAGTCCCAGTGAGAGCCAGCTGCTCACTGAGGGATGAGGAACTGGGAACCATGGTGACCCCACACCAGTCCTGCCCTTGGGCAGAGCTGAGGGCTGGAAAGACCCCCATATGGGGGTCTTCTCTTAGGAACCTTCCCCCTCCCTTTTTGTAATGTTCTTAAGAGAGGCACTGTTTTATGGTTGCTCCAGTTTGAGAGTCAGACTGGCTTAGAAGGCAAGTCTATCTTCTCACTTGCCCGTAGCGTGTGTCCTCACATCTCCCTCACAGACTTGCCTACTTGAGCTGAGCTGCGATGGCAAAGCTGAGGCATGCTCATGGCATCCCCACCCTGCTGACATCAGGCACCCTCATGCCATCATGCTGCCCCAGCTGTTGCCAGCTGCTTGCAGGGACCTGTCCCTGGGGAGACACAGCTGGACTTTCAGCAAGTGGGCTGCCCAGTAGCCCAGTGCTGTGGGGTTTTCCTACCCTCTGTGCTCCTGCTTGGCCACATCCTGTCGCCTCCTCCCCAGCTGTCCCCAGCGCCAGCGTTAAGTGTCATAGCATTTGGAGATGAAGTTGACTGAGGAACAGTCACGATGCCATCGTGGACAGGGCAGCTCCATCACATGCTCTGGGTGTTTTCTGTCAGGCAGCAAAGCAAAGTTGTTAAAGGACCAGTCAGCCAGACTTTGAGCAGGTTGCTACAGGGTGGTATTTTCTTTTGTTTTTAAAGACACAAGAGAAAGAAGAGTCAGAATTCCATGGCATGTGTATTGGACTCAGAGTGAAGAGATCATGGTATGTTTCTGTAGGACCCACAGTTCTGCACTCTGCCCACACACTGTTTGCCAGCACAGGGAGCAGACGTGCACAAATCACCCCAGTCCCGGAGCTCAGCATGGTGCTTCTGGCCCACCCATGACACCGATTTCCAGGCAAAGGGAGCCACAGGGTACAATAAAGGCTGTTTAAGCAGAAATGAAAAGCAGTATTTTCCAAGTGCCTCCTCAGTCAAGGAGCAGTCAGGCCAAATAATTATTTTCAGGCCTACCAAAAGGCGGCAAAATCTCTCCATTTTAGACAAAGCTGCAGCTCCCGGGTAGGTGTATTTTGAAAGAGTCCTTGATGGGGCTCCCACAATAAGCACAGCCAAATTGTACATGAGTTAGCACATTTGAGAGACAAACCAGCAGAACAGGAATAATCTAAATCTAACCCAACACCATCTGCCGCACAAGGAACTGCAGCTATGTACAAAAACCTCACAAGTACCTGGTGAAAGGGAGGCTTGGCCCACAGACTAATGCATTTGCAATACAGGACGTGTGCAATGCTGTCAGCATCCATGAGGATCATGATGAAGGGAAACTTGTCCACAGTGGCAGACCTCCTAGGGCTGGACCTCACAAGACCCATGGGAAAGCCCAGAGTCATGCATGGCACCTCTTGGGGGTATAGAGCCTCACACTTGGACATCCCCAGGGACCAGGGTGGGAAAGCCTGGTGGTACATAACCTACAACAGAGGAAGATGAAGCTCAGGCTTAATTTCTGCCCTGTAGGCCCATGTTGATCAGGGTTAAAGACAAAAGCAGCAGATCCCTGAGGAACCAAAACAAAAGCAGCCACATCATCTCCCCTGTCCTAGGCTGGCAGCTGCTGGGGACACGGGGACGTGGCAAGCACGAGCGTGGCTGGCTGGGCTACACCTGCTGAGCTGCTCACAGTGGCATCTACCATTGCCCCAACACATCCTGACAAATCTCTTCCAGGCTCTCACCATCCTCTCTTACCTCCTCTCCACAGCTCGCCAGCAACCAGCCCAGGGACTTGCAGGAAGGATTTGTCCCTTGGAGGTAACTGCTGAGGTGGAAGGACAGGGCTTGGGGCCCATACGCTGCTGCAGGACAGCTGACTGGCTCAGCTGGAAATGCTGGCTTGGTGGGAAGGACCTGTGTCCTGGGCCAGCTCCCACTCCAGGCTGTGGCAAAGTTGAGCTTGTGATCTACAGCAGGCACAGGTGCGAGACCAAAACTTGTTATTTATTGCTCTATTTTTAACTGAACACTTGTTTTTGTGTGACCTCTTCAGCTGGGCAGCTCTGGCTCCCCAGGGAGGTCTGGAGGCACATGCAGCACAGTGAAATCCCAGCCTGGGGAGAAGAGGCAGCACCTGGGGCGGGTGGGGAGCGGACAGAGGAAGATTGGAAAGGGGGAAGGTGGAAACTGAGACTTCAGAGTGGATACAATCCAGAGATATTAAAAAAAAAAAGAAAGTAATTGAAGAGAGGGAGGCAGAATTAAAAGGTCACTTCAGGGCTGCCATGTGGTAGCATCTTAAAAGCTATCATGCAAGTGCAGCCTAGTATAAGAGCACAGCACTATTATGGGCTATTGCATTACAAGCTCCCTCATTTTCTCTCTTCATACAGTGAAATACAATGGTCTAAAACAAGAAAGTAGTTTCTCAGCTGCAAGCTCCTGTGAAGGGTGAGGGTGGAGAGGCATGGCACTGTGGCAGTCACCCTGTTGTGTAACCCAGGGAAGAGGGTTACATGTTTCCATGGCTTTGCCCCTTGCCCTGGGGACCCTGCCCGTCCCCAAGGCTTGTCCTGCCCCTGGGACAGCAGTGGAGGAAGAAGCCATGATGCAGGGTCATAATTATTTTCCTTTCCATTAAAGGAGTTAGTCCAAAGGAAAAGTGGACTATGCCTTCTCCTACTGGTTCTTAAATATCTGGGATGCTGACTGGCTCCCTTTCCCACCCTTGGCTTTTGCATTCTTCTCTGTCATTATCCCATCATGACATTTCAGCCTCTAACACCCTCTGACATCCAAGGTTGTGCCTTGCTCATCACATTTCCTGCTCTCACACATTTATTTAATTTCCCTTTCCCAATTCAGCCCCATAGCCAAAAGTTACTTCTCAGTTCAGTCATCAGCTTTGCTTATCTAGATATTTTTCTCATTTTCATCTGTTTTCCTTCACTTTATGTATTTTCTTGCCTGTCAGTTGGGTCAATCACAGGCCAAGAGGTGGCAAGGCACTTGCATCATGCTCACATCAGCAACTGGGACCTACCTGGTAATGTGGGACATTGCTTTTGCCCAAGGACTGGTTGGGAATTCAACCATTTCAGCTCGCTCTGAGTTTACCTCCAGCTTTGGAGGAGCCCAGTCCTTACAAGCTCCTGAGCATGTGCAGTGCCATTTTAGAGTCTAGAGCAGCTCTTTGCTGGTGCATTTTCTCTGCTTCTTAGCTCGCTCCATTTTACTAGATGGTTCCAAGAATTATATAGCCTGATAATATTGGAACAAGCAAGCTTTATACTTTGCCTCCCTTCAAAATGACAGTGCTTGCACGTTTAAAATGATTTAGTTAATCTAGCACTTTAAATTCCACAACATTTCAGGAGCACAGGGGGATACATTAGTCTAAATTATTTCCTGCCAAACAATTCTGCCGTGAAAACTGCCGAGACTGCTCGCGGAGGTGTGCCGGGGGCAGAAAGTGCGCTCCACTGCACCTCAGATCCACATCTTCAGCCCTGAAGAAGGAGTTTCTATGGAGACATTTGCAGTAAACAAATGTATGGCTTCCCCAGCATCTGCAGGCACTGCAGCCTCATCCCTGCAAGCTCTTAGGCTGTGTTTTTTGGCAGAGGGGTGATGCCGATGAACCCCAGCCCATGCCCCGCACCAGCCCCTGGCCCTGCTGCTGGTGGTGCTGCCCTTGCAGCCTGAGAGATGGCTGCCAGGAGCAAGATTCTCAGTACTTTAGTTAGGGGATGAAGTTTGAGAGGTCCCAGTGTGGTATCCAGCCCGCCTGGCAGCAGTAAACACAGATCCTTTTAAATGTTTGTGTTCGTATCGATAAAGCTGGGGAGAGCCACAAAATCCTATGTAAAAGCAGAGCCATGGTTTCACACCTCTTCCCAGTGCATCTTGGACCATGTCCTCCCTCCTGTGTCTCCCCACACTGTGGTGCCCACAGCTGGAGACTCGCACCCCACCAGGCAGTGCTGAGCATCCCTGGGCTCTGCTCTCAGGTCTGCAGGGAGTTAAAGCTCCTCCTGTTAGTCTTTGAACCATTTCTTCCCTGGGATGGCTCAGCAAACCAGAAAGCAAGGAGATGATGCTTGGTTACCTTCCATTGATTTTAGAGTACTTTTTCCACTCCCTTGCGATACCCCAGCACAGTATGCCAGGTTTCTGGGTGACTGGCAATTTCCACACGAGTAAAATGCCTGTGGTTCTTTTCACAGAGGTAGACGTGATAGCTCTGCCACCCCAGCCAAATATTGCTTGGGTAATAGCCAGGAACTGAGCTCTAGCTCAATTGTTTTTCCTGTTAAGGCTTTTGCTGTTCCAGTTCTCCTCTGCCTCCCCTCTCAGACTGCAGCGATGTGTCGCACTGGGCTGCTCAAAGGCTGCTGCTGCTTCAGGAGGTGCTGCCTGTCACCAAAGGCCAAAGCTGAGCCCTCAATATA
Organism: Megaceryle maxima; assembly: GCA_024605025.1. Lineage (NCBI taxonomy): Eukaryota > Metazoa > Chordata > Aves > Coraciiformes > Cerylidae > Megaceryle > Megaceryle maxima. Next base: position 8,237 of record JANHGN010027304.1, read on the forward strand.
TAAAATATGCTAAATATTTTTCCATTATCAGGCAAAAGAGTAAATGCGGCCATTGATAAAACAAAGCAAGGACTCTCCAGCTGAGTGCACAACCTTATTTCTATCACAGCATCCAACAGAGCAATTGCTAATGGACCTGAACAAAATTTGACTCTGTATTGATTTTCAGATTGTGAGCTGAGCTGGCTCAAGTGTGGGCTGCAGCTCTCCTGCAGTACCATGCTGTCCAATCTCAAGGGTAGCAAAGGCTCTTAAGATACTCATAATATAACTCTGCTGGAAACAGGGAAAATCAGATGAAGCCTGGTTCTTCTTTAAGCCTTGGTTTGTTCTTTATGGGGGGGGACAAGGGAACAGCCAGCCAGCCACGGGTGTTGAAGGCGTGTCAGGGAGTAGCAGAAATGCCTTGTGCCTTTAGTAACACACCCCCAGGGCATGCTTTGCCAGCAGCACCCTTGCTGGTTAATCGCAAATGAAGCTCCACAGCCTGGTAGCCCAGCGGTGAGCACCGCAGCTAAGCCTGCCCCAGGAACAGAGGGGACACTCGATGCCACCTCACCAGTGGGAAGCCACACAGAGGGACTGCACCAAACAAGAGGCCATCATCGCATTAAAATCCCCTTTTTTTTTGCTCAGCTGTAAGAAGAGGTTATTCAAGCACCTGCTGAAAACACCATATCCTCCAGTGCCAGGGTGATGCCGGGGTGTTAGACACCCATCCCTGCCTGTCTCTCCCTAAGAGGCAGGACTTGTCCTCAGTGGCACCTGATGGGACCACCAGCTGGTCCACCACCCTTTAAGATCTCTCACTTGTTGGGATTACAGGAGGGCTGTGGCTTGTCCACTCAGTAGGACACCTCAGCTGCCCTCGCCCACCTGCTGCCCATGGGTGGTGGGTGAGCCACCCCCACACACCACCCCACACCACCCCCGCACCCGGACAGAGGCTGCTGCTGCCGTAGGCAAGTGCCTTACGTTCAGCTGAAGGAGTTAAGGAGGGTGCCCTGCTCCAGGCTGCTTTTCTAGTTTCCTTCCTTTGAGAGTTAATAAATATCTTGCTCTATTTTTTTCACAATAACAACAGCACGCAGCTCAGGGGAAATTTGCACAAGAAAAAAAAAAATTACTTTGTCAGCCAACTGTGGCTTGTTTTATTCACCTAGTTTAGCTCTGAGTGGATGGAAATTGAAGGAGAACTGGAGCAAATGCCTCCTGGGTGTACCCTGCTCCCATCGGCACATGGGCTCTGCTGCAGGCAGCTCCTGCGCCTGGGTGGCCTGACCCAGAGTGACCAACCTCACCTTCTTATGTAAAAGCACTTATTGAACACAGGTTATAAAACTCAGCTTATTTATTTCTGAGACACCCGTCTGTCCCAGTACCGTAGCCTGTGTATCACACAAATGTCCTGTAGGGAAGAAGCACCTTCTGATCAGAGACACTGCCATGGGCAGCAGGGGGGATGGTAAAACCTGACAGTTAAATGGGTCTGGAAGGGTCCCCATTTTCTGGCCTTGTGCCTTATTTGCAGAGGTGCTCTGGGGAGTTCTTTGCAAGAGGTAATGCCAATATCCCAAGCTGAGCTGCCTTTGCTGTCACGGGACCACTTCATACACCCTTGGCTTCTTTAAACTATTTACTGATATGGAAGCTCCGTGGCAAACCAATTTATACAAAGGCTTACTATTGCTGAAACCCTGGGTGTACAAGCAATACAAGCAGCTTCAGTAAGTGAAGCTAGGAAAAACTTCTGTAGTAGAGCAAGGCTAGATATACAGGCCTTCCTAAGCCAGAGGCCTTTGACAACATGAAAATAACCTTGTTAGAAAAGCACGGATTAGATATGGTAGGTAAAGAGATTGGAGAGTAAAGGGAGCAGGTATTTGCTTTGCAGAAATACAGGGATAGAGACCGTGTGAGGCAGAACATCCAGCCTCTCAGCAGCACTAGGGCTGGGAGCCTGGCTCTAGCAAATGGGGGTTATTTGGGCTTTGCTGCTGTTACCAGCTTGGCAGCCTTCTGCCTGAAGCTGCAGTTCCTTCTGTGGGCAGTTACTAAGGGAGCGTGCGCTAAACTGCTCTCGCCCCCACCCCCCAGGAATATGTTTTTCAAGATGTGCTGCACATTCCTCTGATCTTGGATTTGTGCTCTAGGAGGCCAGTGACAGACCCAGGACTGCTCTTAGGAACTTCCAGCAGTACAGGACCTCCTGCCAGCACCTCCCAGCCCCATTAAGCCAGAGAAAGTACTCTCTGAGGAGCTGGCCGTGCAAGAGAATGAGCCCCAGCCATGGGCAGAGCCCCAGACTGTGGATGGGACAATTACAGGAGGGATTGACTCATGGATACCACAGAAAACAGAACTGGAAGGGCTTTGGAAATGCCTTACGGTTTATCAGACTGCCACAAGGCAGGATCAGCTCTGGCTGTGTCAGTTCTGACACATCTAGCCAAACACTGCTGGCTTTTTCTTGGTCTTTTGGTAGCTATTCATGCACACTAGGTTCACCATGACCCAGGAATACCAAATGAAAATGAATTTCAGCGGGCTTTTGTTTTCTGCACAGAGAAGAGTGTCCATGGTGAAGTGGCTCCAGCACAGAAGGGAGATTGGCATTCTAGGGTCCTTCTCCGATGCTCCAGCAGCAACAGTTGCATGAACTCCAGAGCAGCATGACACAGTGTGAAAGCTCTCCAGCATCAAGGCAAAGAGATAATTTCTGCCTCCTCTTCCTTATTGCCTTGATTCTGAAATGCCTGTGTGGCTTCAGCCCTATTTGCAGCATCCAATCCACATTCATCACAGCACAAACTGCAGCATCCAGCAGAGCTTTCAATGTAAACCAGGGATGCTTCAATCAAAACCCTGTTTGACGCTGATGGTCTGAACCCCATTGCCTTCCAGCACACCACGCAGTGCAGAAGCCCCAGCTCCGTTCAAAGATGGGGATACTGTGGAACACCAACCAAAATGGTAGCTCCCTGAGCTGTGTTTGCTTGGAGCCTGTATCGGGGCCATGTGAAATGGGCTCTGATGCAGAAGGAAGGTTGAGAACGGAGCGAGGGCAGGAGGGAAAGTCCTGCCTTAATGCAAACTCTGGTTGGCAGCACAGTGGCTGGGTGGTTGGTTTGCCCCGCGGGTTTGGCTCTGTGCTTTACAAGGTAGGTTAGGTCCTCCATGCTTTTCAGAAGGAAAGGAGGAGGAATTTGGGCATGCCCTGATTAAGGGGGATTTCCTGGGCACCTGAGGCACTGAGGGAAAGGGAGAAAGGCACCACAATAGTGGGGAGGTCCTCTCGGGGAGGATCCCTTGCTCAGAAGCTGTGGGAGGAAGAGGGAGAGGGAGCAAAACCTGAGCAGGTTATGGGCAAAAAGAAACATTTGCCCAAGGGAGTGGGGCCATGAGGTTTTTCTCAGCAGAGGAGGGAGCTGGGCAGAAGGAAGGATAAGGGAGTATGCCAGAATGCCAAGTAGCATAACACTGCTGACTGCAGTGCAGCAACACTCAGGGAATTTGGTCAAAACCTGGAGTTGTAAGGTCGAGAAAAGGAACTCTCTCTACTTAGATTTGGTTAGTAGTAAAGAGCACAAAGCTCTTGGCACCCTGATGATTAATCTTCTGAGAGTATAGTATGTCCAGCATCACTAAAAGCAAACATTAAACCAGGAACAAATTAACTCAGCTGAGCCAGTCAGTGAGTCAGCCACGAGCACAGTGTCCTCCAGCTCCCATCCGCTGCCTGGGGAGCACAACCCCCACCCCCTCCAAAGCACAGCAAGCAGCCAGCTCCCATGGGAGGTCTCAGGTGACTGTGGGGAGTAGCAGAGCCCATGGGAGCCCTTGGAGAGAGTGTCACCTCCCCTGTACCTTTGGCTAGGTAAAGAAGCAGAGCTGTAAGAGAAGGAATGTCAAGCCATGATTTTTTAGTCAAAGACATATTCCCTTTCTTTGGACTGTTACCATTGCTCAGAAGAGGCCAAAATTCTCCTTTCAGTTTGGAAAATCTCTCCTGCCAGGCCTCATGTGCCTGGTGAGAGAAGGACATGCCTCAGAGCCCGGAGGCATCCACCAGCGCTGGCTGACAGTGCTGGGTGGGTGACAGTGCCAGGGGCTCTCCAGTTTCACAGCTGTGTCTGGCCAGGCTGTGCTGGCCCTGGCTCACCCCAAATGTGCCATGTTTCACAGGCTGGACCTCACTCCCACCCCCCAGTAAGGTCAGTGGTTTTTACATCTCCAACCCTTGGGCTCAGAAACCTGGAAGAACCCATCTAAGTCCCTAAGTATGGAAGCAGGCACCAGTCCTCAGTCACAATATGAACATTTTGGGGTTGGTCTGCCAGGGGCCAGCTCACAAGCTCCCATATTTGCTGCCTCTCACTGTTCCATAGAGTATACAAATCCTGCAAGCCCAAGGCAGTGGGGCTGCTAGTGCAGGAATTATTAACTGATGCATAAGCAAAAATCCCCAAATATAAAATTTTAAAGTCTCATTTTTGAGAATTTCACAACTTGCTAGAAGCTTCTGATAGGATTTTTCAAACACTCCAGCAGTTTGTCACACCTTATGGCCAAATCTGCTTTTTCTGCCTTGGAGTAATATCCAAGGAGCTCATCACATATCAACACTAGCCCTTTGCTGGAAAAGAAAATATTTTTATTGTGGTTTTGCTGGAACAGAATCCTAGTCCAGCCATGGTCTGCAGGCCATTAGCAGTTTGGAGTCAGCCAGGGCAGCTGACCCGAGTTGGCTCACGGGTGCATCTCATACCATAAATGTCATGCTCATTATAAAAGGGGAGGTTTGCTGAGGGGAGGAGGCTCTCTTGTTGGGGGTTTCTCCACCCTCTGCTTGGGGCTCCTCCTCTTCCTGCTCCTCCTCATCCCTAGATAGGGCTGGTGTAGGTTCTGCTCCCTGGGGCTGCTTTCCTGTTTATTGGGACTGCTGTGCATCTGCTGGGCTGAGTATAACTTTGTGTACTTTATATTGGCACTGGTAGCAGTTTTTCTGCTTTGTTAAATCTGTTTTCATTCCAACCTATGGGTGTCCTCTCCTCTTCCTGATGCCACTTCTCTGCTTGGGGGGGGGGGGTCTCTGAGTGATAGAGCAACTGCTGCAGTTCAGCCATAGATAGGGGCTAAACAGAAACAGTTTTACACACAGCTCCTGAGGAACACTGCTAGCAGTCTGTTACACAAAGCCCTGCAGGAGTAGAAGCTAATGATCTGCTGGTCATGACCTGCCTGATTTTATACCAGTAACACGGGTACCAGCAAATTTGGTCTTTGGCATAAGCCTGGCACTAACCGTCACCAAAGCTGCAGGAGCTCCACTACTGGGATGGTGAGGAGGGCAGGGAGACTCTATGGAGGCTTTGTGTCCTCCCCTGTTGATGGACTAACAACTGATGGTGTCCTGGTGGTACCACATCTGAGGGGTGAGCAAATCATTAACCATCTGCTGCTGTGTGGTGGGGGCTGGCAATATCTTTTGAGCTAGAAAGTGGAAATTGTAGGATCAGCTGCTGCTCTTGCAGCCCCACTGATGGCACATTCCCACCATGGTTTGGGCAAAAGAGCCTCTGTGCTTCCTTTGGGCTCCCTGGCAGCTGCTCTTGGGTGTTGAACAATGTGCTTTCAGGGTAAATACAAGGTATCGGTATTTTCCAGAGCTGAATGCCTCCTGACTGACAGCTCTGGTATCATTTTTGGGACCAACACAACGTATGAAGCTTGTGGGGCCTTGACTTCATAGCCTATTCCAAATTGAGAAAAACAAACAAACAAACCAAAAAAAACCCATGAGACTTTCCCTCCTCCTTGGATCACAGGGTGTCGGGTTGGAAAGGACCTTGGAGATCTTTTGAGTCCAAGCCCCCTGCCAGAGCAGGATCATACAATCTAGCACAGGTAAGATTGTATGGATCTGTGGATCTATTGGATCTGTGACTTCCTACCACCATCTTTGAGACATCCTCACCTTCTGATATCATTAGGCTCAAACTTAAATCAGGTTCTAATGAAGAAAAGATGAATGATGACAGAACGGGGTTGTCTCCTGCCTTGAGCTATAGGACTTGCCTCCCTGGAGTGGGGATTGCATCTTCTCCTGCTGTTGGAGCACAGGAAGGGTGCCTGGGCCCTGTGCTGCTGGGAAGGATGCCCGTGGGGCTGCCGTTAGAGACTGTATCACAGTAACTGTTTCCCAGAGGCTGAATTTAGGTTTGCGTAGGTCCTATTTCCCAGTTGTGGGTGTCTGGTGTTGCTACCTTCCCACAGGGTTTCGTGTGTGGAATTAACCCTTTTACCACCACACAGTGAACCCGGTAAGCCCCCTGGTGCTCACTGGGGCCACGTGGGTGTGGACTGTGCAGCCCACGGCCCTGGCACCCCCTACCATGGGTACCTGGTTTCACAAGGGCTCACTCACAGCAGAGAAATCCTGGGGTCTGTCTTGTGCTTGGAGGAGACATCCCAAGGAGGTGCCTGCTCCCACCTGTCCCCTAGCAGCACCCTGTTTACTTCAACACCCTGCACATGCCAGTCTCTTGTCATTCAACTTGTCCCCATTTCCCCACTCTCCTCTAGGTCATTCACACTCTCTCCTCACCTACCGTCCCAGTTCTCCCTGCTGGTTTGTTCCCTTTCTGCTTTCTTCACCCTACCTCAACCATTCCCCACCTCCCACCAGCCAGCCTCAGACCTCAGGGTAAGGACAGCATGGACAGACACCATTTCACATGGCTGAGAACAGGCAGCACTGTCCTGGGGATGACCTGAGCACGCATGGGGCATCAGTAGCTGGCTGATGTCACCTACCCTGGGTTTCAGCCTACCACTGGGATTGCAGAGCTGCAACATCCCCCTGCTTCTGCTGAACGGCAACTTGGCTGGCACAAAAGCTTTGGAGAAGCTTCAACCAGATGGCTGAGTAGGATTTAAAAAGTCTTCAAAAGAAAAAAAAAAAAAGGTAAGAGAAAGAATATTTTTAAATTAATCATTTTCAACCTAATGTTTATCTGCCTATATGTTAAAACCAGGAGTTTGGGTCATGCTCTAAAACCATTCAGGCTTCAGGAGTGCGCCCTGAACATACATTGACTTTCTGAAAGTCAAGTCTTTTCTAAACCAATTGTCAAAATTGGTACAGGACTGAAGTCCTGTGAGGAGACATCTCCCCCATACCTCCTGAGCCCCACCTCAGCTGGGAAGCAGTGTGTTTTGGGGATGTGTCTTCTCTTGTTTGTCCAGAAGAGGAGCTCAGCCTAGGAACTTTGCTTTTCAGCCACTGAAGAAGAAAGCTTTGAAATGGCAGGATGGAAAATGATAATTACACGTTGCTTTGTTTCTCAGTGGTTCTTTGTGTTATAAAGAATTTATAATGTTAAAAAAACCATGTAGATTTGGCACTTCAGGACGTGGTTTAGTGGCTATGATAGTGTTGGGTAGACAGTTGAACTTGATGCTCTTGGAGGTCTTTTCCAACCTTAATGATTCTGTGATACTCATCTCTAACCTGCTGGGGTATTTTTTCAGCTGCCACCTTCACAATGCCCACCTCACCCCGAGTACCTCCTACATCACCTGGGGCAGTGGCACTTCTGCCCCACACACATTCTTGTCCTCCCTTGTTCTCTCAGGTCTCAATGTCAGGTTTCCCTGGTTGTGGAGGAAGCCCCAGTCCACCCACAGGGCTCAATGGCTGCATGTGCTCCCATGAGCTGGCCTTGGGCAGGTGTCCCAGCAATGACTATGCGTGGGTGCAAGTGGGGGAAGAAATGCAGCTGCACATGGGTCTGCTCAGCTGCTCTGTAGAATGGGAATCCAGGTGTGAGGGCATCATCCTGCCTTTAGGCTTGAAGCATCCAAACAAGCTTCTTTTATTATTTTAGTATAATAATTATATCACAGTAGAAATTCTGTGCTCAAGACTAGGGAAATGGCAAGGTGCTTACCCTAATTAGCAGGTCTTCATCAGTTACTGACCCTTAATTTTATGATTGCAAGTGAAAAGCTGACTTACTGTTGTGGTTTACCCACATCTGGCAGCTAGGACCCCCAGTCACTCACTCAATCATTCCCTGAAGTGGGATGGGGTTGAGAATCAGAACACTAAAAGTGAGAAAACTCACGGGTTGAGGCAAAGACAGTTTAAACAGGTAAAGCAAAAGCCATGCACAAACAAAACAAAGCAAGGAATTCATTCAACTGCTTCCCCTCAGCAGGCAGGTGTTCAGCCATCTCCAGGAAAGCAGGGCTCCATCACATGTCACAGTTACTGGGGGAGACAAGTGACATCACTCCAAACATCCCTCCTTCCTCCTTCTTCCCCCAGGTTTCTATGCTGAACATGTCACAGGGTATGGAATATCCCTTGGTCAGTTGGGCTCAGCTGTCCCAGCTGTGTCACCTCCCAGCTTCTTGTGCATCCCCAGCCTACTCACTGCTGGGGTGAGGTGAGGAGCAGAAAAGGCTTTGACTCTGTGTAAGCCCTGCTCAGCCTTAACTAAAACATCCCTGTGTTATCAACCCTGTTCTCAGCTCAAATCCAAAACACAGTCCTGTAGTAGCTACTATGGAAAAAAAAAAAAAAAGCAGATTTGCCCTCCCTGACTACCTTCAGTACTGGTGCAGGCACTTCTGGCTTTGCTTTGGAGACCTGAAAAATACCAGGTACAATAAAATTACAAAAATCACACAGGGAAGCAGCCAGAGAAACAAATAGGGAAAAGTTTCTTGGCAGAAGGTAGACAGGAATGTTATGAATTCATTCTAACTGCAACAATCCCTACTGAATTGATGGTAGGATGGTAGAAGTGCAGCATGATTACACTGTGCTAGATTTGAGGTAATTTGTTCCTGGAATTTGCTTTTGTCTCCCTCATATGATTGAATTAATCAGATAATGTCTGTACAGAATTCATCTTGCAAAAAAAAAAAATAAATAAAATAAACAGCCCACAAATGTGGGAAAGTAGTAAATCCATCTCAAATGAATATCAAGCCCTCCATGACAATACAGAGATGAAGCCACGAAGGTTGGGTGCTGGCTCCATCCGCACACGGGCAGCAGCAGCCCCACGCTGCCGCCCACCAAAGGCAGCCACCCACTGCAGCCACAGGGTCTGGGGCTGCTCACATAGGACTGAAGCTCTTGCCTCCATAGATCCATTCCCAAATCACTTAATTGAAGGAAAGATGTCAATGCCTTCCTGAGCAGGAAAAAGCTAGGTGAAAGAAGGCGTCTCTGGATGTCCACTACGAGCTATCCCAGCTGTGAAGCTGGCAGCTTGGCAAGGAGCAGTGCTGGGATTCAGAAGATGGTCTTTGTTGTACTTGGACTCAAAGGTCAGTAGATGTTTATGGTACAAAAGCATTCTGCTTTGCAGCTAAGAGAAGTAGATTTTGCAGATCACGATGAATTCTCCCGGGCATGTGAGCGCTGGACGGAACAATTACAGCTGTGGACAGTTTTATCCTCTCTGCCATGAGCAGAAAATGGAAGGGCCGCAGGAGGAGACAGTATTATATCCCAAATCTCCTTATTTCATAGTGGAACAAAATGTACTTTTATGCCTGTGCAGTTTGTAGTGGCAAGCTGAGGCTTTCTTCCTCTTACCCCAGGGTGCTTTCATTTGTTCTGCCAGCCCATTCCCTGTCAGTCAAAGGATATACATTATTAATGTACGGACTAAATGCTGTTCTCACTCATCCCTTTGCTCTCAAAAGCACCGCTTACATGAAGAGGACAAGGAGGATTTGGACCAAAGATTTTAATTGTGTCACTCCGATGAATTGGTTTAACACAGATTTAAACGGGAAGCTTTTTCTTCTGATTTTTTGTGGGGGTTTTAATTAGTGAAGGGGTTATTGTTTGGCTAATTTAAATCAGTATGGAAGGGGAGTACCCTAGTAGCTGCTTGAAGGAGTACCCCTGTAGCTCTGTCTGAAATGATGAGAAGATTAAGACTGGAAAAATAACTTTATCAATTGTGATTATAAACAGCTTGAATTTTTTAATTTTTTCTTTAAAGGAAAATGTATATGCAGAAGAGATGCCACCTCCAGAGGAAGTTTGAAATTCTGGGCTAATCCTATTCCAACCAAAGTGGAATCAGCACCCAAAGTATATTTTTGACAATTCATGGCCCCATATCAAGATACATGTGAACTGTATTTATGCAAGGCCACAGTCAAGTTGAGCAAGTCCTGGCTGTTCATGCCCAAAAAGCAACTGTGCTTTGGAAAATACAAGATACAGCAGAACATAAAAGCAAGCAAGCAACACTTCAGATGACAGTTACAGACTAAGGCCAATTAAATGATCCCGAGAGGTGCCTGAATGATGACACTAAAGATAAAGATAATGGCTGCAAAAAAAAGAGACCTGCTTCTTGCCCTGATGGCCAAAATGTAATGGCTGGACCTAGCAAGTCCTGCTCCTCTGATTTGTTTGGCACTTGAGCTGGATAGGTGGGATCTCAAGTGGATTTTATACTGTACATTCTTGCTCTTCACTGTGCAGAGGAGGAGGACAGGGGGGCTGGGGATTAATTTCCTCTCACACAAGACTTGTGTCTTTCCAGACAGAAGGACGGTAAATGAAAAATAAATGAGATGATGAAGCATGAGAAAGGAGAAGCAAACAGGTTGGGCAGGAGGTGCTAGAAATTCAACAAAGCTGATCTGCAAGGTGTTGGCAGCTCAGGGTTCATTGGGGGTGAAATGTGGAGTGGTAAGCCTTGACCTGGGAGCTAATTATGTTGAATACATAGCGGTGAAACACACCCAAGGCTTCTAAGGAGCTGTCTGGTTTCTCACTTCAGAAAGAGGGCTGCTCAATACCACGGTGGTTTTAAGCATGGGGAGACTGGGTCAGGGCTGCTTCCGAGTCCTCCTCTCTGAGGCAACTCTTTACCAGCTAAACATTCACAGTGCAGTAAAATAACCTGCCTGGTCACCACTGTGCTGAAAATCGCATGGCAAGTAGAGAGCAGAGGGCATCAGGTGGGGGGACTGTGGGTGTGCAGTCCCGCTCTCCCATTTGGTCCCAAGCCTTGCTCTTATGCCTCTGACTTGGCAGTTCCCTGTCACTGAATAAGGTCCCACGTGTGACAGAGGGCAGAAAAGGAGGAGGAGGCATGGCAGAGGGAAATGTGGTCTTAAACAATGTCTTTGCATGAGTTTGGATGCTAAAGGCCAAGGCAGTAAATTCTAATTAAACTATATATCATCTGTAAAGCAAAGACCTTGTGGAGTAAATGATTAACCTGGCAAAGAAGGAGCAGCAGAGCTCTGCATCTGCCCATGAACTGTTTGTCCAGTAAGGAAAACAGAGGCAGAGTTGTTTCAGCACCCAGCAGCTGTGACAGCTTCTGTCAAACTAAAGACTTGTCAATGTGACCTGAGAAAAAGGACGGTGTGACTGTGACCAGGGCATTCGGGAAGAGCCAAAGAGCCCTGGCCCAGGAGCTGGGCCCAGCTGTGGTGGGTGCTGTGTGAGACCCCACGGGTGGGCGGTGCAGAGGCAGCAATGGGGTACGGGAGGGGGTACGGGAGATGCTGTGGAACAGCAAGGGCAGAGACCAGGAGGACAGCGGGAGCAGCCCGGCAGCTGCTGCCGACTTCTGGGATGTATCAGGGTTTTGAAGAAAGGCAGGGAGGTCTAGAGAGAGGTAGTACGAAGAGGAGGTGAATGTGGGAAAGCAACAGATGAGGACAGCCATTGTTTGGGCAGCTCTCTGGATGACAGATGACCGCTCTCTAAGCAATGAGCTGGGCCAGGCAGCCTCTGTGAAGGCTGTGCATTACAGGAAGGGATGCTGCACTGAGGACGTGTCAAGGACCCCAAAAAAGCACTGACTAAGGAAGGCAGAAGAATCAGCAAGACTACTAACTTTTACGATGGGATCTAGATGGAGACCCATACTGAGCCAAGGGCTCACATACAACCCAAAGGGACAACATCGTGGTAGCAATGGAGAAAGGAGTAAGGGGTGAAGAGCTGCAGGCAAAAGGTTAAGATGGTGGAATGGAGCTCCAGCTTTTCACTAGACATTCATGTGGTGTTGTCAGAGAGGGGGGGGCTGAGATTTATTCCACAGTAAAGAGGCAGATTGAGAAGTTATTGGAAGTAAAAATGGTAGCTGATTCATGTGTTTGAAGAGGGAAGACTTACACAGCTCTCCTAGAAAGCTGGCTGGAAATGGAGATAAGGAAAAGTCTGCCATAAGAATGGAGAGACTAGAAAATGGTGGCCATTGGAAGACAAAAAGAATATAAATAATTTGTTTTTGATATACCTTCCTAAATTAAAAGAAGGACTGTTTCCCCCTCTAGTCTGCTCTGGTGAGACCCCATCTGGAGTAGTGCATCCAGTACCTGTTGGAGCAGATCCGAAGGAGGGCCACGAAAATGATCAGAGGGCTGCAACACTTCTATGAAGACAGGCTGAGAGAGTTGGGGTTGATCCAACCGGAGAAGAGAAGGCTCTGGGGAGACCTTCTTGTGGCCTTTCAGTACTTAAAGGGGGTCTATAAGAAAGATGGGGACACTCTTTTTAGCAGGGCCTGTTGAGACAGGACAAGGGGTAATAGTTTAAAAGAGGGGAGATTTAGGCTGGATATAAGGAAAACATTTTTTACAAGAGGGTGGTGAGACACTGGAACAGGTTGCTCAGAGAGGAGGTAGATGACCCATCCCTGGAAACATTTCAGGTCAGGTTGGATGGGGCTCTGAGCAACCTGCTCTAAGTTGCAGATGCCCCTGCTCACTGCAGGGGATTGGACTTGATGACCTTTAAAGGTCCCTTCCAACCCAAAACATTGTATGATTCTATGTTTATACACAATATGAATCCACAGATTGGGATCCACCTCTTAAAATAGGTGGGGTTTAGTACAGTTTAGGAAAAACAAGAGATGCCCATCTCAAAAGTAAGTGCTGTGTCTAGCACTCTGAAATTTGGTAACTGAGAAATTCAACCAAGGGATTATTTAATGTCTCCAGGTACCAATGTGCCTGAAGTGTGGCTTGAGACAGACCAGTCTCAGTAATGAAGAATCTTTATTTTAAGTTAAATTCCTCACCATGTTTCCTTATAATCAGCTTTACTTGCTTTAAGAAGCTGGACAACTAACCTTCAGAAGGAAAAACATTTCAGTACTTTCTGGTAATCAGTTTCAGCAACTAAGCCAAGGAGCTCTTGGTAGAGCTTATACCTGCCCAAGAGCCAGAGCCATTTGCAAAGGAATTCCAGGAACTGGCATCCTTTTTGGCTGTCAAATTCATGTCTGACCATTTTTTTATTTTTTTGATGGCACTTTTTGATGTTTCTGTTCCTCTGTTCTAGCCTCCTCTTGAATGATGACAGCTTAATTGGGCCTTCCTCTTCACTTCCTCCCCTGGAGCTCCTGGAAATGGAAGGACTTCCTTTCTCTCCCTGCCAGCTCTACAGCATGAGATCTGCTGGAGTCAAATTCTGGTCAAAAGCAGTTCATAAACTTCCCTGGTGACACTGAAGTCTCAGTGTCAGGTTTCTTTACGTTTCCATCCACTTTTTCCCTTCCTGAGACACCAATTACATACGAAACCGTTCAAGAGTACTTGAAGAGATGAGTATCTGGGTAAGGATCAATGTAGCATGTGGAGGTCTGGCAGAGACATACCCACAACAAGGTAGGATGAAGAGGAAAAAAACTCATCCATGCACTTGGCACACTCATTACCACATTAGCTAGGGCGTGGTGCGTGTTGGTACTTGCAATATATCTGCCACAGTTGTCATATAAAGCACAATCTCTAATCTCTTCAAGGCATTGTTTAGTTTATTGCCTTGAAATGGACCTTGACCAACATTAGCAATCAATCAATTCTGAACCAGCCTCAAAAGCAAACATTTCATGTAAGCAAATGCAGAGTAAACTGTTCCTTACAGTTCTTACAGTTAGGATCCTACCTCTCCCTCTCCTCCATTCATCACGCAGGGCAGCTATCAAGGAAAAGCTGTCTTTGCTGACCTCATACAGGGATACAGACTCCCTGCCACCTCCCTGCTCCCAGCCACAAGCTTCCCCACGTGGGCTCCTTGGTTTGTGAGACTATTCCAGGGTCTGACTTTACTCACTTGCCCAGAAAAAGTCAAGGGGATCATTTTCTATTAGGCTACTGGGTTGACTTAGCTCATGGAAGTGCCCAGTGAACGCCTGACATGGATCATGCTGGGGCTCACAGCTGGGAGCAGGGAGTGAAGAGGGAGGCAGAAGAGCCCCCTCACGCAGGCTGTGAGAGATTAAAACAGCTTTGCTGCCCACAGAGCCATGGCCAAAGCTCTGACACCAAGCAAGCTCAGTATCAGGTGCTTCAACATGGAATTCTCCTTCCTGAGTAAAGAAATATAAGCACCTACGGATATTTGTCTTGTGGTTTGGGCATCTCTCAAGTGTTTCTCTGGTGTCCAGCCTCGCGGGATGTTATTTTGCTAGTCCTGTAACTAGACTGCCTTTGAGATATCTCCCTTTATGCAAATTTGGCTGTCTTCAGCCAAGGGATTTAATGGTTCGGGCCTAGGGCCAGCTAGATATGACTAGTTACACTGCTCCTGTGGCTCCTTGAGCCTCATCTCAGGAGGAAGGCAAGCTGGTGTTCAGGAGTAGCAGCCCCAGAAAGCACCTCTGCAGATGACAAGTTGCTTCTGTCCCTTCATAGGAGTGAAAGGTGAAGTCCAGGCACCACTGACTAAAACCAGATGGTGCAACCAAGGCAGTATTACTGGTTAGTAGTTTTACACTGGACAGTTTTATTGTTACATGATTGCGCTCCTACTCATTCACCCATCCCAACTGGGGAAGGGGCAGAAACACAGTGATTTTTGGATCCTGAGAAAATGCCTGGAACCACACAGCAAGAAAGAGAGACAATTAATTTCAGAAGTGTCTAAGAGGGTGGTTTCCAAATCTCTGTCCGTGGGGCACTAGTATCTGTGAGGTCCAGAGTCATATGGCCCACACAGTGTTTTCAATTAAGAGGGTTATGGTAAAATAGCAGGGGAAATTTTGAGGGCTGACAGTGACTGTAACCCAAAAACATCGTATGACTTGTGAAGTCTGTCTTGGTACAGCACTGTATGTGTTTTCTAGGACAGACTACTGCATCTCCTAGACACATAGAAATTGTTTTCTGCTTTGACAGAGGTCAGTTACACTGATTTGAGTAGCGTAGGTGATTTACAGACTTCACAAAGGTGTTCAAGCTAGCAGCTTTCTGCACATGCGTGTGAATATTTAGCATATGACAAAATAAAGCTGCTACTGACTTCAGCGCTGGAGAATTCAATTATTACTTGAGAAAAAATACAGGCATGCTTTATCCATTTAGAAAGCAGTCCAGAAGCTGAAAAGTTGCGCTCGTTTGCCAGTGGCACTTACGACCCAAACAGTGTCACATTCTTTCAGCTGCGTAACAGCTCAAGCTTTCAGATGCATCATAGCAAATTCTTTGAATGCAGCAACAAAAAGCAGCTGTGTGCTGTTTCTTAACCTTTCTTAACAACACAGTCCTTAATAAACAGTGTTTCTTAAAACACTTTAGAAAAATACTCTCTCTTCTAGCATAGACCTGCTAAGAGCTAATACCAGTAGGAGACACCCTTTAGAAAATGTATCTAAGGGTTAAACAATTTTTTCTAAGATCACAAACAATCTAAATTTACTTCCTAAATACAAAATACAGCAAATGAAATCTAGCCACAAATGTAAATTATTTTTTCCTCTGTTTCTGTGCAGAGAGAAGAAGGAGCTCCACTGCACAGAGACTATTCTGGTCTGTTCCTGTACCACGCACAGCCCGCTGTGATATGAAATCTGAGTTGTATCTCCTCCAACAACAGGAAGTGCCATTGCATGGAGCATTACTGTAACAGCAAGTGAGTAATCACCAGAACTATAATTCTGAATGCCACCAGGACATATACAAACATTTTAGACTTTTTTTTTTTTCCCCCAGAAAATATTATTCTTCACTTCTTTTGGTTGGAAATAAATATTCTGCTTTCACCCTTCAAAAGATCCACAAATAATTAAAAATAAAGCAACCATTGTATTGTAAAACATGCAGTGACCAGTTTACAGCTAAAGAAAACACGTGTACCAAAAGAGAGTTACACCTATCAGCAGGTCGTGGCTACTGGAATTTGAAGGCACATTAGGAGTAAGAAGCTAAAAATTAAGGTCCATCCTGGTGGCCTAAGAGTATGCTGTGCAATTAACATGCATTTGTACTTTCATTTTGCAAAGCACTGTTTAAAACACAAAGGCAGCCTGAGTATTACCCTGTTATTGGCAAACAGAAGGTAAAGAAGACAGAGATGATATATTCTTGTGAGGGGCTGGATGGCATCGGCATCCATATGGAAAAGAACAGACAGCAGTGATTAAGGTTTAGGGACAGTTTTGAAAACCAGAGGAAGAAATGGTCAGAATGATGTTTGGTAAAAAGTCACTCAAGCATTTACTCTAATTCCTGCTATATTGTTTTACATATAACGTAACAGCTATTGCACTTTCAGAAGATTTATCAGGCCAGCCCAGTCTGTAGTGCTTTTCTCACTGCCAATGTGTGGGTGAGTAAATACTTAAAGCTCAAACTTTATTGAGAAAGTCTGCGGCTCTGTCACGTTTGGGACCCATGAACTGATCTGGATAGAGCATATATAGCTTCTGATAGCTTCATGGGGGGAAAACTCTGCAAAAAAAAGCACCCCAAACCAGCAAAAAGCCTAAAAAAAAAAGATTTTTGAAGAGTTTGCCTCAATGGTTGTGCAGTGTGTTGTAACTCTGTTAGTGCAGCTCCTGATGCAGACAGGTGACAGGGTTTTAGATGGCTCAAAATTCAACAAAGCAAAACCTTCATTGGCATAGTCAAAAAACACAGCTGAAGTTCTAAAAGGCAGATGCAAAGCATGCAAATACCCAGGGAAAGATAAAGTTAAGTATAGGTACATTACTTGATGAGGAATGAAAGAAAATGTAAGGTAAGATTTACAAATCAGCAATAAATAGCACTTTTGACTTCAGACAAAAGTTAACTAAACAAAGCATGTTAAGAAGCTGGGATGGTAAACTAAGCATTCAGAGGACTTAGATGGTATTCAAGTTGGCAGCGGCTGATTACTCTCATCCTAGGATGCTCCAGCCATCAGCCACGTCACTGTGGACCATGAGTGTTGCTCTTTGAGAACTTGCAGAGCCCAGAAAAGAGTCCAAGAGAGCAATGGGTAATGCAGAAGAAATTTAAAAAGGGACTCTGTCAATCAACCTAAACC
Source organism: Megaceryle maxima (assembly GCA_024605025.1). Taxonomy (NCBI): domain Eukaryota; kingdom Metazoa; phylum Chordata; class Aves; order Coraciiformes; family Cerylidae; genus Megaceryle; species Megaceryle maxima. The sequence goes on from JANHGN010027304.1 coordinate 25,554, forward strand.
TGGAAAAAGGCTGGAATCATTTTTATAAAATCCTATTTGTAAATGCATATGGAAAAGTAACTCAGCAATGGCCAGCCAGTGTGGATTTGCCTGGAGTAAAGTATGCCAGGCACCCCTGCCATCCATGTCCTTCTCTGGGAAAACTGGCCTGGTGGCCACGGGCACACAAGATCCCAAATCTCCCTGTTACTGTGAGCAACTTTGACATTGTCATTCTGAGAAGTCCTGACAGGTGAAATACAGGGCTCTAAACCATACCAACCACGAGAATCTCAGCCGTACACAATGCCCTCAAAAAAAGCAATTACCAAAGGCTTAGTGGGAACCTGGCAAGATACTCAACCAGGGTCCTTGCAAGGCTTTGCCTGGGATCTATTCCATTCACTGTCTTCATGAACAACTCAGGCTGTAAAGAGGTTATCTGCAAGACTTCCCTATGATACCATACTTGGATGAACTGTAAACAGCATAGAGGTAGGTCTAGAATGCTGATATATTGGCAATTTTGGCCTGAGACAGGTATGCATACGTTAAAAACATAGGCACAAAATGAAGAGGATTACTGGTACCAACATGGATCTGGGATGTCTGCAGACCAGGAACTGAGTGCGAGTCAATGTGATGCTGTTGATATTTATAATATATACATATATATAAATATAATTCCAGTGTGTGTTAAGAATACTAATGCACACAATGCCAGAGTTAATTGTTCCAGCAACTCTTCTCTATGGGTCACATTTTGGACCGTACGACTTAAAAGCACAAACTGGAGAGGATCCAGAGAAGGCAACCAACAATTGACTTAGGTGATGTGATCTACGAAGAGCAATTCAGTTAATAGGGTTTACTTAAAGGACTAGAAGGAGAACATGATAGCAATGTTCAAATGAGAGTACTATTCATCTTATCTATTGCCAGTAAGAACAGTCAGTAATTGACTTAAACTTGACTTAATCTTGCTGTGGTAACTCTCCAGCTGTACAGTTCAACAGTGGTACACGCTGCTTACAAGCTCACAGGATCCCTTCTGTTCAGAGTTAGAGGAACACTTAGTAGACAGTGTCTGGGGAGATCTGATCCCCTTTCAGAGCAAGGAGATGCACGGGATACCTTTCCCCCTAGTTTTCTCTCCTCTGAGAGATCCCCTGCGTTTAGTAACATGCTTTGCACGCTGTTTGCAGTTTTGTGACAGTTAAACAGGGAACACACAACTATGTTTGTCATGCCACCCGAGCGCTGTACGGACCTTCACTCGGTATATTTAAAGGACAGTATTTTTCAGAGGAAAGCTGTGCTGTAGTTCCTGAAAAAGCTGACACTGCTTGAACAGCTTCCTGTTGGCTAACAGTGCTGGGACAACTACAGACTCCTCCTTTCCTAGAAACCCCAATGCTAGAAGCCATGTAAAGAGAATTGCAAAATACACACTCAAGTTATCCCACCTTCTCTTGAAAGCTACTGAGGTAACACAGCTCCTTCAGTGAGTCTCTGCTGTACCTGATCTATATAAAAACTGTAATGCAATAGACAATGCATTAAAAAAAATTCCAAATAACTTTCAAAACAGACAGTAAGGCTTCACAGACAGAACTCGACAGCCTCTCACTGTCTGGACTACAGTAATGTTGCTGCTGATGCTACAAAACACAGAAAATCACCTACTGAATACCAGCCCAAGTATGAGTTTTGGGGCTCAATTCAGAGTCCACTGTAAAACCTGGAAGGTTCCAAATAGGTAAATCAAAGGCCCCCAGATCACACCCATTAGAACAGGGCTGAGTAGACAGAAACACAAGCTGACCTTTACTTTGCTTGTGGGTTTTGTAGGACTGAGTTTACCAGTCAGACCTTGGGAATAGCTCTCTCCTAGTAAAGCCAAATACTTGCCAACTTGTTTCTGTGAAAATGGGAAACAAAACAGAGCTCAGGCCTATCAGTATTTGATGATAAAAAAAAATCCTTCTATTATCTCTTATCGATGGGAAAAGAGTTCAGTATAGCTTACAGAAATGCTACAAATTCCTTCACTACTTTGTGGTTTGCCAAGAACCTATGATCCTCAACTTGACTTAAGCTGAAGTGTTTTCAGCTCAACAACAAATAACCAAAGGGATTATTTTCCAGGCATGTTTCAAGAGCACCACAAAAAGCTGACTGTGTCCTAAAAGCTACAGAGGAACCTTCTTCAACTTCTGCTTCAGATTTTTCACACAGATTTTTGATCCCCAAAAGAACCAGAAACCCTTAGATAGGCAGAGTTTCAGAAATCAGCCTGAGTAACATGAATTGCAAAACGGTTCTTGATTCCACAGCAGTCCCCAAGGTGGCCTCATCCCAATCACATGCGCTAACTTTTACCCTGGGATCTAAAATGAGACTTCCCAGAATATTTTAAGCCCCGCTTAAAATGCCATTTCAGATGCCACTTAAAAGAGATGCCCAGAAGTGATGTGGGCTTCTGAAAATCCAAAATCACTTTTTAAACTTGCTCCACAAGTACCCATGACAGGTAATGCCCATACTGACAACATCAGAACCCTTCACCTAAATGCTGTGCCTGCACAAAGATGACTTTTTCCAAGGGAACATGAGGAATTCACCACGTCTATTTTCTTCTTGTAAAGTTAGCTTCAAGTTCCAGGACTGTCCCCAGCCAGGACATTAATTTTGTATGCACAGTAATACTTGTTTCTAAAAGCAGGCAGGATATAGGACATTTTACACCTTCATTTTTCAATTCTCTTTAATCAGACACATTACAATGGACAACTGTGTCTTTAGCCAGGTAACTGGGTGCCATCCTTCAGACCAGGAAGAGGTGATGCAGAACTCCTGGTCCCTCCTCTGACCTTTTAGGTACAAGGAGTATTGCAGATACTCTAACCGAGGCCGGTTTCTGTGTTTAGAATGGCATTCCGCCCATACTTACAAAGCTTTTATAACAATTCAGTCACAGCTTTCACTTATGTCTGCAATGGAGCTTGCAGCTACTGCAGCTAGGGATCTTAGTCAACTGAGGATCACCCTTGCCTTATACAAAGAACACCCATCGTTCCACAGAGCATTTTCAACTTGCGCATCACGAAGCTTTGAAAACACAATTCTAACTGAAGTTAACCATCCCACTAGTGATGCAGCTTTCCCGTTCTTGAGTGCTCATTAAAAGAGATTGTTTATGAAACAAAATCTTTTTATTTAATGCTACACAATTTGAATTGAAGGAATTGAACATATACTTCACCTCAGGGCCAAGCTATACGGTACATCCCAGAACATTTGCCAGAATAAAACCAGATTACCAAATACCAATCAGTGCAAGAAACATCTTTATCCATTTGCACTCGGCGTATTGTTAGACAAACTATAACATGAGAACATTTAAGTACCTCTCCCCCATACAGCACAAAGGTTGAGAGCAGATTTCTTGCCTTGTGGGAGCCAGTTTGTCAGGATATACGTATTGACAACATTAAAGAAAAAATAAATGAAGCGTTACATTCTGATGTCAGGTGTACAAGTGCAGTAGTGGGTTACTCTCAGAGGAGAACAACATTATCTATAAAAGTGGTTTAACAGGTTATCCTGGAGTGACTATAATACAGAGAAACTTTATGCCAAAGGAAGTATTTACAGAGATACTGTCACAGCAAAGAGGACAGGAAGCTAGTCTCACAGAAGTAGTTCAATAAAGAGCAAATGAGTGGATGAAGACAAAGGCTTTGACTTTATATAATAAAATACCAAGTGCATTCTTTTAAGTGAATGAGTCTTTGAGACTATGGTCCTAGATTTTAGGAAGCCATTTGAAGGTCAGATGTACAGTCCTGCTGCATAGCAAGGGTTACTTGGACTGACAGAATTTTCACATCCATTGTAACCTCAGTAAATCACGGCAATTCTAGTATTGCTTCTTACTGCAAGGTCAAAACTAAAGCTTTTAAATAAACCTCCTCCCAGTGCCAAAGATGGGATTTTCATATAGCAGACTTCTAGCACAATTCGGATGTTGTGCCACTACTTCTGTGCTGTACATCTGGGATTAGAACAGCGTGCAGAACACTTTAAGGGTAATTATGCTTAGCTGCTCAAATGTTCCTGGCCAGAGAGTTATTATCCAACTTTTTCCTGTCAATGCAACTTTAATCACATCCGATTTATTAAAGCAGCCGTATTATTTTAGTTACTTTGGCTCTTCTCCAACAGGCTTATTTTAAACTGGTTGTGGAGAAAGGTTATTAATGGCTGGCTATTTTGCATATTTATTGAAGATTTGCTACGGAAATAACCAGGCTCATTTGAGAGGGAACATGTGCGGTTAACTCCTCAAAATATCATTAAAAATCTTTTGAAATCATTTGTTCACTATTTGTTAGCACTTGAAGCCAGCATACCCAGAAGCATTCAATCCTGCCACTTATCAGCTTCCTCATCCAACTACCAAATACAAAGGGTAACAAGCACAACCAGAGTCTCTCCAGTGCATGACTTCAAGGAACACGATGCCTCGCGGTAAAGGAATCCCATTCAAAATGGCTTACAGTATTGAGACTCCAATACACGGGACAAAAATGTAGAAGGAAGCCTCATGCAGCTTCTAGGGAGTCTGCTGCACCTTCAGCCAACAGCCTGACCACTAGTGACTGGCTCAAGCAGGCAGCACACTGAACAGTAAATCTGAGCAGCTTCCCTTTTTGCTTAAGATTCATTTTCTGTAATGTACATTACTTTCAGTGGAATGATACTGCTCATGTTTTGGCAGGATGGGGAAAATTCCACTTCGTCTTTTGTTTTTTTTATTATTTTATAAGGCAGATAATGCAGAAAGTTGTAACAGAACTTCTACAAGGATTTAATCTGTGATATTGTAAAATCAAAGTACTACTTTATTAAATGAGTTATTTTACACAATATGAACATCAATATAATTACAATTGTAAAAAATTTTTTATAACAAGTATGGACTGATTTTTTTTAGGATTTCCAAATAGGGCACAACTGTACATTTACACAGAATTGTCTTTGCATGAAGCCCAAGAGGGAACAGCATAAAAATATGAATGTTTCTGTAGCCCCTTCATTTTTGCTGATCAACAGTTTTAGAAAAGCAGCTGCAGGTTTGTTATGTAAGGTCTGACAGTAGAAGAGTCAATAGGTGCCATGATTTCACCTATAAAAAACAAGAATAACTCAGTTAAGCTGAACCATTACACAATGCTGCTTACCTTCATGTGAAGGAAATACGATAATACTGCTTTTTACCTCATTTCAGCCTTTTATTATAACCACTTTCAGTTCTAGCCTAACAATTGTCTATTGGGTAATCTCTCAGTTAACACAAAGGTTAAGTTTTATATTTGAATGCAGAAAAGTCTGCATTCACTTGCATAGCTTCAGAAACAAAAAGGCTCAATTGTTAGAAATACACTGAACAACTATTTCCATTACAAGTTTTGTACCAACAGGCAGATTGTATTTATTCTATGTATTTTCTCCAAAGCAAAACTAACATTTCAAAGCAAGAACTAAATAATAAAGTATTCCTACAACTCTAAGGATGCCCACATGAAATAATATTAATCCCTCTTAAAACAACCTTCACACACATTAAAATACCACAGCTATTTCACCTATGTAAGTATTAGCTTGCTTCTCCAACAATTCAGAGGTATAACTTTAACCTACAGTTGATTTTCATATGAAAAGAAGCAAGTTTTAAGTCTCAGTTATGGGTGGTAAAAAAAACCCCAAAACATAATACACCTTTCTCAGACAATCACTTAAAAATTAAGATAATGACCTGTAGACAACTTTACGCCTGAACATCGGCCAATTCTGGAGGAAGTGGAGTCTTAGGATGCTTGCTTTCAAAGTGCTGTTTGAAGGTCTTGGGATCCGGCATTTGTGTCTGATTAAAGAGAGACATTTAACTTTATGCACAGTACAAGAGTTAAATAATACTACAAAGTCTGTTCCCCACACTGTGATCTATTTTCTTTTTCCTGAAGGAAACTGTCTCCTCAATGACACTGCTCTAGTGACAAGCACCACTGATTTAGCTACAGATTAAAAGAGTTTTTAATGTCAGATTTTCAGGGAGTTGCTTTTCAGCACTGGTATCACACTGTTTTGGCCTGTTCATCAATGGTATTATTCTTGCTAGAAAACTCCATGCAGAGCTTACACTTCACGTGCTGTTTTGGTGGAAAACCTACCTCCTTACCATTCTTTTTTTCCCAACACCTAAAAGATAAATGTTTATAATTTTCAGAATCAAATCTTTGTCAAAGCTATTTCTTCTGTTTATCAGTAGGCCAAAAAAGTTACATGGCATAGACTGATCCTCTACTTGTCCCAAGCTATCTCAGACCGTCCCTACTACACAGCTGGAGGCATTGACTGCCCGAAGAGATTGCTGCCAAAGCCTAATTTCACAAGAAGGGGTGCTGGCTACAAGTAGTTAAATGAGCAGCCCTTAATTTGGAATCTTATTTATGACATTCAAAGTGACAAATGTATTCTGGGACTGACGGTTTAAATGAAAATGGCAAATTTATCCTTTCGCTCCAAAATGAGCGCATTCAGGAAAACCAGCCAGAAGGAAAGTATAATCTGATTAGTCTTCACATTTCTGTTCTCTTGTGAAGTAATCTAGCAGAAGTTACTGTGTATCAAACTTAAAGGAAAGCTTTTGGCATCACCACTCTTCCTCTCTCCACTAACACTGACAACCAGTATTTCTAAGATAGGCCAATTCCATCACAAAGAGAAGAGATTTCCATCTTGCTATAAAACAGGAAGGGATGTTACACTGTTACTGCATTTTATACATCATACTAACAGCACACCCAGACCTCTGCAATTCAAAGGGCAAGAACTACCCAAAACAGACCTGTATGTGACCTCTCAGATCTTCTGATAGCATAATTAACAGCACAGCTGAGTAATCTGTAAGCAAGGCACGTAACGGATGCAAATGCTTACAGCAATCAGCTAGATAGATACTTAAGTATTTTAATTCCTACTATATAATCTTCTAAAAATTCTGCTGTAGGCTGGAAGAGAGACCTGCCTACAGTCATGTTTTGTCTTCAGTTCCTCTTACCCTACAAACAGTGCAGGTATATATCAAGGCAGCTTTGGCTGCAGCCTTCTGATCATGTCCTTGTTTCTTTTTTTGCTCAGCTTGCTTTTTGGCATTTTTCTGCTGCGACTGAATCTTCTGCTGTCCACGAGCCATATCTACAAACAAAAAGAAGACATTTAGTCTACAAAAGCGAGAAACTACCGCTGCTAGCTGAGTCAGAAGCTGTAACCATGAGCAGAATACAGGCATGCACTCCGTCCATAAGGCCTACAACTACCATAACTCATATACAGCAGACATCTGTTCAAGCTCTTTACCATGTGAAGATTCTCTGGTTTTAGTAGCCTTCTTAAAATATGCACCAGAATTATTAGGTCATTCTAAGGTTTCTCTTTCTCTACAAAGCTTCAGGATTTACTCTTGAAAAGCATTTTCAATACTCAGAATATTTAGTGTTTCCTTTACAGTTCATGGAAGCATAGTAGCCATTAAATTTAGGGGTTTTGTGGGGTTTTTTTTGTTTGGTTTTTTTGTTGTTGTTGGGGTTTTTTTGTTTGTTTGTTTTTTTGTTTTGTTTTTTTTTCTTTAAGCTTAAGACTCAACCTTTATTTTTGGAACTTGAAACAGGTTCCAAGAAAAGCAAATCAAAGTACTACCCCGGCTGTCTTCTGGCTTATGTGCTTGTGAGCTGTTTAGGAGTTGGGAATGCTAAGAATAATCGGTCATTCCTCTTTATTCAAAGGTATTTTTACAGGTGGCCATTGTTTTTTGATTTTTCAGCTGACTTTACATGCATACAGACTTCTTCAACAGAAGGAAAACTGCCCCCATCAGAACCATTTATATAACACGGGAGCATAAAAAGCAAACACTACTGCCACATGCCATTAGAAGGTCCACCTCAAGAAGAAACGAGATACAAAAATCCCATTCCAGGGAGCAGAAAACAGCGTATTTTACAACAGCAATGCTCCACCTGCACGCAGCTTACTAGGACACCTGATTCAGCTTGCACTCCACCCCCGGAGCAGACGCCAGGCAGGATCTGGGCGCACCAACAGAGCAGGCTTCAGAGCATGGTTATATAACCCAGCAGCCCACTTTCTGCTATTATCTTTCTCACAGTCCCTCACGGCCCACGCACGATCCAGTTGCTCGGCTCTCAAAGAGGCAACGACTTGCTGTACAAGCGCAGGACAGCCAGTGAAGTCTAACATTCGCAGGAGGTTGGCTGGCTGGTCACTGCCCTTCTACACAACCAGGGCACCTGCAGTGAGTTTGGTACTCATAGGACACAGTGCACGGCTACAAGAGGTCTGTCATGCAGTCCTCCCCACAAGGACAGATGGCCTCCACTGCAACAGGGAGAAAGGCCTATCCAAACAAAGACTGACCTTCAGTAAACGTGCGTAAAAAGCAATTAAAACCATTGTGAAACATTTCTAAGAAACACCACCAACATCTGGAAATTCCCTAGTATTGCAAGAAGTTCAGCATACGTAGCATCACGGTGCTTAACGCTGAGCAAAAAGATGGTCCTGAGACACAAAACAGCTCTTGCATATTGAGAGGAACCTCTCAGGCCACAGTCCAGCTCTTTCTTGGTACATACACCACCATGTAACCCTTGGCATAAGTATTACACTACCTCTTCAGTGCTCCCCCCCTCCTCCCCCAGCAGTTTCTCTAAAGAAATTCTAAAGACCTTAGAAGTCCATATGGCTGAACACAAGAAAATACAATTTCTACTAAAAGGCATGCAAAAATACATGTGGCATTCAACAGTTTCCATAAAATACAGCACTGAACGTTACTAAGACTAAAAATACCAGTGTATGGTTCACTGTATGCTACAGTTACTCTGAAATCATCCCATACAGGGCCTCACAGTTTACATACAGCATGGCTCAATGAGAACACTGAATTTCCACCAAAAAGAAAACAAAAACCCCAAAAAACCCCAGCCAAACAAAAAAATATTGACAGTAACTTTGCATACACAAGTAGTAAGTGGGCATTTTATTTCGTTTTTATTTTACTAGCATTACATTAATACTCCAGAAGTCAGGGCTCCTTCTAGAAAATGTGTAGATATAATAAAAAAGAATTATTTTCATTAAGTGCCTGCATATTACTCTGTGTTTTAGTTCCTCGATAAGAGTTTAAGTTCTATACTGCAACTGCCAGCCACACTGACTTTGGATGTATTTAGCAACTGATAGTTTTATTTAAGGCAACAAGAAAACATGAACAAAACCAACTGCTCAAAAATATTAGTCTCCATATGATGCCTAAGACCAAAATTCCAAGAGTTTAAATACCACAAATTACACTAATACAGCTGAAGCAGAGTGAATAGTCAGTTACTGGAAATTTAAGATTCTTATAATACTTGTAGTCCAAATCAAGTGGTAAAAATAATCCCAGCGTTCGTTTAACAGAATGACAAATTCATCTACCAGGCTAAATATACGTTTTAGTTGCACAACACAGATAAGTGCTGTTTTCCTTATCAGGCACACCCTCAGAGAGTTCAGCAAACCAGGCTGCTGTTCTGAAATAAAAATGCATGAGCACATCGGAAACCTACCACTACAGAAAAATGCGTCGCCAAATCATAATAGCAACAGTACAGGCATTCCAGGGCAGCGAGACTTAAGCCTCACACAGGGTAGTTTCCTTCTAAGTAATCAGAACCCGAACGGAGAGTTTCACGTCCTAAAACTGGACGCCGACAGCTGCTTCCGCTGTCACTTCCAGAAACACACAGCCGCCCGAGGGGTCCCGGCTTCCACGGCCAAGCGACGATGGCCTCAGGCCAAAGAAGCAGCAAGCTCGGCCTTCGCCCGACACCGCTAGAAGGGCCTTCCCTGGACCGAGCCTGGCCTGGCCAGAGGCGCGAAGGGGTGAAGAGACCGCGGCCCCCGGGCGGGCCTCACTAGGCGAGGGGCGGCTACAGCACAGCCAGCCGTACCACGTGCCCCGCGGCAAGCGGCCGAGGAAGGAAAAGGGCTCCGACTGCAGAGTCCCAGCCGCGGGAAGTCGGCCCGCGGCAGGCCCAGAGCAGAGCGCGCCTCACTACCGGGCCGCCTCTTTCTACCCCCGTCCGCCCGGGGCCGGCCCGCTCCGCCGCGGGCACGGCTAGGCCTGCTCCACTACGGGCACGGCCAGGCCTGCTCCCCGGCGCACCACGACTCCCACCATGCCCCCCAGCCGCCCCACCGTAGGAGCAGCCGGCACCGCCAACTCACCCGGCCTAAGAGTCCGGCCTGGGCGGCCCTGGCAAGCGGGTGGAGAAGGCTCCGCGCGGCCCGCAGCAGCCGCCGCCGCCTGCGCGAGAGGAAGAGGAGGACGACCGGGAGGGAGGGGGGCGGTGCGGACACTGCGCATGCGCGGCCCCGCCCTGACGCCCGCACCGCCCGGCCCGGCTGGCGCGCGACCCGCCCCAGCCGACCAATGGCGGCGCCCGCCCGTTACATAAGGGCGGGCGGGAAGGGGAGAGGGGGGGACTTGCGCCCGCTCTGACCTCGGCGCGGGGTGCGGTGGGGCTCGCGCGCTGCCCATCTCGCTGTGAGGAGACGCGGGGTCGGGGGTTTGGCTCCCCTCGGCTCCTCCCTGTTCCCGGCCTCGGGTCCCGTCGGCGGAGGCGTCTGGTAGCGCTCCCCCGAGACCCGCCTGGCTGGGGCTGCCAGGCTCGTCTCTGGCGGTCGGGCGCGGACAGGGCTTGATTCCTCGGGGTCGTAGCCCGAGTTGGGCCCTGGGAAACAGCAGGAAGATTTCTAGGGAGCTCCGTCCGCCGTTGGCGGCGTGTCTGGCTGCGGGCAGCGCTGGTGGGACCGCGGGCGGCGCCAGCCCTCAGAGCTCTATCTCTTCCCTTCCACACAATCCCGGCTCTCGGCCGCATTCCTCTGCGCTTAGCGTGCAGACGCAGCCTAAAAATAATTCCTGTTCCTCCTCAGCGGGATCCAGAGTAATGGCTCGGAAGGGGCTAGAGATGAAGTCAGGAAGGGATCCTGGAGAGGATGAAATCCTCTTCAGGTGGCAGTTCACCCAGAAGGGCCACACATAAGACTGAAGACCTGAACTGAAAGCAGAAGGAAAGGGTCTCGGATAAGAAGCAGAATCTGCTCCGCGTTGGAAGCATGCTGATCTTGTTTCGGTGTTTAAGCCAAGGACCCTAGAGCAAGTCATGTGCAGACGGTGTTCACAGAGCAACTGGTTTGAAAGGTATTAGCTCGCACGAGTAAAGGTGTATGTGGGTCATAAATGAGCACCGTACTATCTACTGACACCCTCAGACATCCCCAAGGAAGGCTGAATGTGCCTTCTGAGATTATACACCTGTTAGAAAAGGAAAAACAGGCAGTATCTCTGCTCGGTTACAATATCCTGCCACTCTGAGCAATTGTAGCTTTAAAACAAGCCTGGAGTCTTCTGTGTCTGGGGCAAAATGGCAAACAATACACTTGGAGGAATTACTAGAAGTTGGCTTGGCATTTCACAGGGGCTCAGGCTAGGTGACTGTAATGTTTCCTTGCAATCTGAGAAAGAGGAGGAAGCGACAACAAAACTAATATCCCTGAAGCAGAACAGCGAGCGGTTTGGGCCATCGTCTCATGCCCAGGGCACAGTAGCAGTTACAGGGGAGCTGTGTAACAGATTTCTGTCACTTAAGTCACCAGAAGTAGGTCTGGACTTGGCAATGATTAAGACAGTCAAACAAGCTTGTAATAAAATTTCCTAACATTTTCCTAAAAAAAAAAAAAAAATTCCCTTACATTCCTGTTTGCAGTGATTTTTTTCCCCATTAAACCACCAACACTGAAAATGCATATACCTGGACAGTGCAACCCCCACTATCTTAAAATGATCTTGTCAGTAGGTGTCTGAGGTTTATGAAAATGAGCAACTATAAAATGTATTGAAAGTGTGAGTGTGCTTGTGAGAGGTGTGCATTTTGGGTTCTGTGTTTGGCTGGAAGCAGGTGGCTTTCAGAATGAAGTTTCACTTTGATCCGAGAGGTCGCCAAGTGAAAAAGTAGCCTCTTTCCTGGCTGATGCTATTTTTAGGAGGACTGCTGGCTTCAGAAGTGGAACTGGAGACAGCTTTCAAGGGTCGTGTCCCCATGCTACAGCGCTTCTACACACCAGGCTAGAGGAGAATTTAAAGCAGATCTGAGAGCACGTTGAGCTCTGGCTGATCTTTGAACCTTTTTCTGCTTTGGGGAGCACAGAGGATCTCCTTACAGCACAGGGGACTGTGACCTTCCCTCTGGCTGCTCTGTCCTTTGTCTCTTTGTGCTTTAGATCCTTCTCACAGCATCAGTCCTTATATTGCCCAAATCACAGCTCTGTGATTTAGATACTTCCAAAGAGAAACAAAAACCCAGTGTGAAAGAGGAATATGAGTCCCCAAAGCTGAGATTTCTACTCTGAAGATAATAAGGAAAATTTCCCATTTACTCTAAATATATTTTTTCAAAAATTTATTCCCTGCATGAAACATTTATCCCACCAAAAGGGCTATTTCCAGGCAAGCCTGTGGCTCAGCAGGGAGACGCGGCGCCGATACGGTGAGCAGGGGGAGCAGTAAGGCCGGTCTGTGTGCTGGATGCTTTGCATAGCTCTGACAAAATGAACCCGTCATAATTGCAGTTTATCCGGCTTATGGACTTCCTCTGCTTTGTGTGGCTCCCACACGAGGTGAAGCAAGCCAGGGTATGTGATTGACAGTATAAATAGAAGTTAAAATAAAAAGGAAATGCAAGCTTTAGACTGAAATGTTGTATCTCAAGATTGTTAGAAAAATATTGCATTCTTCTGCGTGCTTTTTAATTGTTGTTTTCTAATTTAGAACCAACTCGTAAACACCACAGATCTTACTGAGTATTCTGCAATAAAATACAGAGAAAATCAAGAATACATCTCAGTAGTTAAGGCTAGACCAAGCACAAGGAGTTTGTTATTATCCCCAAGCCAAACTTTACAAAAATGTTTCAGTGGCCACAATTCAGGGAAGTTTGTAACAGCATCATACACGTAGAAAGCACAGCTCTGTATGGTATGGATTTTAGCTCTTGTGGAGCCCTTAAAAATAGTCCAATTTTTTTAAAAAGGACATTTTTATCTTTTCACAATGAGATGATTACAGACAAGGCTAAGCACAGATGTGATGAACAACATGGTCAGAAAAAGCAAAGTGCCAGTCTACTCAGGAGGAAAACAGCAGAGGAAACTGGAGGGAGCAATGCTGTAAGGCAGGATTCTTTGTTTCTTTGGGTTTTTTTGTTTGTTTGATTATTTTTTTTTTTAACACCCTGGACTTATTGTTATTCTCGTGCTTGTTTCCCATCTCTTTGGATTCCAGCCCCCCATCATTTTCTGTGCCTGGGCAGAGGTGCAATTTCTGTCATTAGATCAGAATACTTGCTCTGCTCAAAAGCAACTTGTTGACACTTGAATTCTGTTGCAAGTCAGTTTGAGCTGCCTCACCTTCGCGTGACTGCTGTCCCCAGTACTATTCCCTGACACTTTGACATGTGTAATTAAACTCATCATTGTTCTGGGGTGCAGGGCAAGTTTGTTCACAACAGCATAGGTGGGGCTGCATCTTCCTTCTGAATCAACTCCCGTGCATCTGCCAGGTCCTCCTCCCAGTGCCATTCCCTACCACACTTACTGCCCACATCCGTCTCCTGCTCTTTTGCCTGTGTGCTCACTATTGATCCAGTGTCACATCAATCAAACATCATCTCACTGGCTAAACACTGGCTTGCTACTCACTTGTGAGGGGTACGTGTGCTGGTACCATGTGCCTGCCTATTGCCCTTCAGCTCCCCATCGGGACCCCTCAGCATGTCTGAACAAGAGGATAAAAGGGAAGGGGATGTGCCCTGGGCCTGCAAGTGACAGAGACCTTCTCACTGGGTTTTGTGGATGCAGATCAATGTTGACAAGAAGGCAGAATAGCAGAGACTGGCTCTGCAGTTGAAGGTTGTAAGACACAGACTTAGAAAGCCAGTATCCTTTGACGGGACATTCAAAGTTAATGCAACAGCAGATCACAGTATCACTGAATTTCAGGGTTGGGGTGACTTGGTTCAGGCAGAATCCCAGACAGGCTGGAATCCTCTGCAGTTAGTACTGTTTGATTTAAACCATCATGCAGCAGTACTTAACCTAGCGCAGGGGCCTGACAGGGTAGCAGCTTGCTCATTCACCCTTTCTCTGCTTCATGGAGTTTCACCTCCTCCCTCCCCCATGCTGTAACATTCCAGTCTTTTCCCTGTAAAGGCATTTTTCACCACCACAGATCCAGCTCTCATAAATCCAGTTCACGCCTCCCTGACACAACATTAACTCCTGTCCCTCCATTGACCCTGATTGCTGTGTGCTACTTTTCTGCAGCTGGGATGTTGGCCCCTAAAGGTCTCACCCAGTTTTGCTGTTGTGGCAAATACAAAAAAGAGTGATATCCTAAATAATGTATTTGATTCACAGATTCAACAGGTTCTTAGCTCTGCACTGGTATGAGATGGTATCAAATCACAACTATATGGCAGAAAGAAATATTTTAAGGCACATGTATTTGGTTTGAGTGGCAAGGTTTTGGAAGCAGGGGGGCTACAGGGGTACAGAGCTTCTGTGAGAAGCTGCTAGATGCATTATTCCCTATGTCCAAGAGAGCCAGTGCCATCTAGCTCCAGGGCAGACCCACTGATGGCCAAGGCCAGGACAATCAATGACAGTGGTAGCACCTCTTGCTAACATATTTCAAGACCAGCTTGGATGGGGCTTTGAGCAACCTGGTCTAGTGAGAAGTGTCCCTGCCCATGGTGAGGGGGTTGGAATTAGATGATCTTTAAGGTCCCTTCCAACCCAAACTATTCTATGATTCTGTGATTTAAGAAGAGGGAAAAAAACTCCACACCACCAGAAGCACTCAGAAGAGAAAGGAGTGAGAATACATGAGAGAAACAGCTCTACAAACACCACAGTCAGTGAAGGAGAAGAGGGAGGAGGTGCTCCAAGCTCGAGACCTGAGATTCCCCTGAGGCTCATGGTGAACCCATAGCGAAGACCATGGTGAGGCAGGCTGTCCGTATTCAACCCATGGAAGTTAACAGTGGAGCAGATATCTACCTGCAGCCTGTGGAGGAACCCATGCTGGTGCAGGTGGATGCACCCAAAGGAGGCTGTGACCTCATGAGAAGCCCATGCTAGAGCAGGCCTCCTGGCAGGACCTGTGGACCCATGTAGAGGGAGGAGCCCATGCTGGAGCAGGTTTGCTGGTAGGACTTGTGACCCCATGGGGAACCTAGGATGGAGCAATTTGTGCAGAACTGCAGCCCAGGGGAAGGACTCACGCTGGAGAAGTTCATGGAGGACTGTGTCCTGTAGGAATGACCCCACACAGGAGCAGGGGAAGAGTATGAGGAGTCCTCCCCCTGAGGAGGAAGGAGTGGCAGAGGCAGTATGATGAACTGACTGCAACCTCCATTCCCCATCTCTCTGCTTGCTGGTGGGGAGGAGGTAAAGAAAATCACGAGTGAGATTGAGCATGGGAAGGGGTGGGGGGAAGATATTTTAAGATTTATTTTCATTTCTCATTTTCCTACTCCAATTTGATTGGTAATAAATTAAACTAAGTCACGTCTGGTTTGCCCATGATGGTAGCTGGTGAGCGATCTCTTCCTGAAGTGATCTCAACCTACAAGCCTTTCATTATATTTTTTTTCCCCTGTCCAGCTGAGGAGGGGGAGTGATAGAGTGGCTTTGGTGTGCTCCTGGCGTCCAGCCAAGGTCAGCCCACCACAGCACATGCTGATATGCCTCCTCATGCATGTTACTGTAGAACTAGGTAGTGCACACTATGGTGATCTGCAAGGTTTAGAAAAGAAAAAAAAAGGGGAAAAAATAGAAGAGTGAAGAAAATGAAAAGGAAAGCCAAAGACTATACTTTGTTTTGGAAGGAAGCTGGCACAGCAATGCAACTCATTTGGCAGGGCATCTCAGGCTTGTGATACCCTTTGACTTCCACACTAGCTTTGAAGGACCAGCCCCATTAGCAGCAATGCAGCATCTTGTCCTGCCTTTCTGAATAGTCTCTTTGTTTCAGGGACACCTGATGGGTGACATCTGCCAGAACACAGCCAGCCTCAAGTGATGTCCACCATATTGACAGCCTCCTTCTGCTGCTTACTGTACTCACAGTCCCATCAGTAGACCTCAGGACCACATAAAAAAGATGGATGGTATCCTTCCTAGCAGGACAGTCACCCCTTCTTCAGCACTCCCAGTGAGCTGTCAGCCTGCCAGGTGCCCAGGCCTTTGTTAACCTATTCCAAAAGTTGATACGACAGTCGCTTCTAGCTCACTCCTACCATGGGCTCAGGATGGTGTGCAACAAGGCAGCTTAAGGAAATGCTTTTGCCACCAAGCCTTAAATTAGGACAAATCCAGGGAAGAGTATCCCAAAGCTGATGGTAGATTGTGTGGTGTTGATATGCTTTTGCTGGCAGAGACTACAACTTGTAGGGTTTTTTTTCCTCCCATAGCTCCTGACCCTTTGCAGTGAGCATGGACAGGACTGCTTTGGTGAGCATTCCTCTCCACTGGAACAGCAAAAACAGTTTAGGGGAGGATGTGACATGGACCTGCCCACATCCTCTGAGAGACTAAATAAGAGAAGGCTTGAGGAAAAGGCTCTTGAGGAAAGGCAGAGAGGAGAGGCAGTCAGAAGATCAGAGATGCAGTTCCTCAAAGCGTGGCAAAGCACACGCACCTCCTGGAGAGCATAGGCAAAGATTGCCTTCTGACCTCTAAGTATTTTGAGGTCTTTCCTCTTTTAAATTCATTTTGTTGGATGTGACTTTTGCTAAAAACAACAAGGTGCAAATGCCTTTCTCAGCATGTCACAATTTTTTTGACCAACCCACATAGACAAACTGGAGACCTTGAGAACATATGCTTCTGTTCTATATAAACACTTTAAAATAGATTTTAGCTTTGCACAGCATATGTACAGTTCCTGTTTTTAAATGCACACCAATTAATCTGATGCTTTCATTCCCTTTTTGCATGTGCCCTCCATTCGTGCTTTTGAGTCTCGTACGTGTTCAAGTCCCTGTCTTATCATGAAAACCAATATACCCACACTTTTTTAATTCAAAATACCAACATTTCCCTCCTTTTGAACAATATAGTTAAATTAGTATATTAGTATTAAGTATTCCTATTAGTATGAAGAATGAAAAAAATCCACACACTGTGTCACGTGCATATTAAAACATGTGCAGCAGTTGTGATTAAAACCTCTCACAAACATGACAGTGTTGCTGACAACTTGCCTCTGGCCTCAAGGAGGGCAATACATCCCTTAGTCTGTGCTTCTGAGTGGCTGCACATCCTAGACATGCCTCTCTGTTGAGGTGGCTCAAAGCATCCACCAGCTCTGCTTGCTTCCTTCTTCAGCCCATCTGCAAGGCTCCACCCTCGTACTGGCAAATATTACAGTAGCTGCTTATTGTACCTTGTGGAAGGGGCAGTTACTTCTCATCCACAGCCAGCCTCTCTGTCTGTCTTCCAGTCATCCACACACACATTTCACTGCCATTCTAGAACTGCTAAGGGCAGGGTGGGAAGCTTTTTCTGCTGTCCAAAAATCTTGCTGGACAAGGAAGAAAAGGCCAAGGGTGCACCCCAGAATGACACATCCCAGAATGAGCACAGAGAGTCAGTACACAGGAAAGGGCTCTGCAGCTGCAGGATGTTCCCCGTGGAAGGAAAGCAGCCTTGAACAACCAAAAGCGCCGCACACACACACTGCTGGTTTTCTCAGGTCTGCAGTGCTGGCTCAGCCCCAGCAGTCTGCTGCTTCAGGAAGAGATCAGTGAGAAACATCTGCTGGATTTCAACTTCTTCCTTTTCAGATGCCCCATTACGCTCACTCTGAAGTCGCTACATAACTTAAGGGCAGGAATCCAAAGAGCCTGCTGCAAACTGAGCTGTGATCACCAGTGTTTTCCTGCCAGCTGCTGACAGCGCTTTGAACATAGTAAGGTCTAGCTCACAAATACTGCTGGATAAGTAGGACCTGGCAAGAGAAATCAGGGGAATGATTTGGTTTGCACTAGGCCACTGGATCCCAACAGCTTTCTGCAAAAGATCCCGGAGTGCTGTAGCAGAGCAATGCATTGCAGGATGTAGGAGCAGAACAGAAAACACATTCCTGGAAGCAGCCAGCAATGCCCAAAGATGGCAGCTCTGTGGAGGTAAAAGACATTACTTGTGGGGCAGTGAGGTGGAACGTCTGTGCTGCTCATCAGAATTACTGCAGCTGAGTTACCATTGATATATGAAGCCTGGTCATGTCTCAGTAGATGCTCATAAGTTTACTCTTAAGACAGACTGCCATGGGATGGAGGAATGGAAATCCCTTTTCCTGCTCTGTTGCTGGTGTCTGAGAGCATAGGCAGAGGGCTGCTTTTTCACTCCATCCTTTGGCCTGGCTTGTGCTTGGAAACTGCAGGAGAAAACCGAGGAGGAGGAATTGTGCTCCTGTGAAAACACTCAGTGCACATCTCTAATTAGGCAAGACAGAATAACACTTAAAGGAGAGTCCCGGGGCTGAAAAGAAGCAAGAGCTAGTTATGAGGTAGCATTAGGTACAGACTTTGCAAATAAGTATTTACTAGTCTAGAAAAATTTAAAGCTCTCATGTGAACTACCTGATTAAAAAAAAGGACTCATTTTATTCTGATTACTGGTCTGTAAAAAGGACATCAACAGCACATGAATATTTCTCTCTTGGCTTTCTAAGATTGTGCTGTGGACATGCAGGACTTGGGTGGACATACGCTGCAGACTCAACCTACCCCCCAGAGTGACCAGGTCCAGGTCTCACTGGTGTCCAGCAGTCCTGTTGGATCCACTATCCTGAAGGCTCTCCTGGGTGCCCAAAGTCCTGAGGATCTTCCCCATATCTTTATCTGGATGTCCCTTCTCATATTCCAGGCAAAGTTTTCATTACTAATATGGTAAAGGCTGATGTTGCATAGCCCCTATGGATACACTGGCACCATTGCTGACTTGGAAGCTTGGAAGCCTTGGAATACCCAGATGCAGCTGTGCATGCAACACAGACTGATGGAAGGGCTCAGGCTGATGTAGCTACTTTGCAGCTGAAATCCCCTCTTCCTCATCACCCTAACCCCACAGCTCTGTGTCAGCACAGAGCCTTGCTAACTCTTCTCACAGGCACAGTAGCTCGTAACACCACTGATTAGACCTCAGCCTGCCAGGAAACACCCTTTATGCTCCATACAGCTCAAGAGCCTGTGGCTCTTCTTGCTCGGAGAGGTGCTATGGAGGGTGAGGTGCCTGGGCAGCGATGATAAGGGAAAGAACATATGGTTCTGATGGATCAGCACTGGAGGTGGCTTTTTACCACACCCGCCTGCAAAAAAGGCAGAAATGTTTGTCTTGGGAAAGAGGAGGAGATGGAAGGAAACACCCTTGTGCTTAGCACAGCCCAGGCAAGAGAAAAGGCTGTGGTCAGGTCTCTGTGAATTTGTCAGGGCTGCTGAGGAGAATTATATGACAATGCTGAAGAACTGGTGAAGGGCATGGTTGGTAGGCTCATTGTTCACCTGTTTTTTCATGATCCTGTGGAGTGCACCAGCTTCAGATGTTGGATCCCCTGTCCTCAGCTGTTTCATGGTGTGATGTTTACATTCATAAATCTCATCGGTGGCATTAGATGTGGCTGCAGTTTCTCTGGGACATACTGCACAACACACAGAGACCTTGACACATCAGCATCCTTCCCCAGGCAAAGGCATCATGGCTGTGGAAACCTGTGATCACTTCAGCCAACAACTTTCTTGGTGCAAAATACTTGACTGAGCAGTTAGGACAAAGCAGGATGGCGAGAGGATATTAAACCAGGACACACACTTGACTGTTGTGTCTCGTCTAACCTTAGCAAATCCTGAAGAGTTTTAGGAGGGATTTACTGGAGCAGAAATGATGAACTTGATCACACAGTAAAAAGCCTGGTTGCTCCTGAGTGCCTGCAGCTCTTATGCTGCTTGTGATGAGAGCGACAGCAGATTGTAGCATTAAAGTTATTTGCCCTGGCACAGCCCAGTAATGGCCCTTCTGACCAAGTGTCAGGTGGCCTCTAGGAAAGGCCTCAAGATCCTGTTACTTAGACCCCATGGGGGTAACAGCTGTTACATTGTGCTGCAGCAGAAAGACCATGGCAAGGATATCCAGCAGAGTACCAGTAATCCTCAAAAAGTATTCAATATCCATTCTCCAAAGAAAGCACCGAGCCCAGGCTGGACAAGTTGTTAGCAAATATGTTCCAGCCTGCTGTGAAAACCTCTCCCGGAGACTTGGCAGAGCCAAGGAGATAAATCCTGACCCCTTTTGGGGTAGTTGCTGTCCAGTAACATCTCCACTTCTGCCTTTCAGACACTGGAAGGGCACATGTCAGAGCACAGCCTTAGCCAGCTTAGACAGATAATGTCAGCTATGAATAACATCATTCCTTATCATTTAAGGAAGGTGGAACTAAGAATTCCTGAATTTGGATTTGCTTGCAAGGCATCCTAAGAGATGATCCTGTGTAATACTATGGGCTGCATTTCTCACTGACACTGATGTGCACAGCTCCATTAGCATTAGGTGAGTGACAAATGCTCAGACAGCAGCTGTACTGGTCCTCCTAGCTGGTTCTGCTCTCTAT
The DNA here is from genome assembly GCA_024605025.1 of Megaceryle maxima. Classification (NCBI taxonomy): domain Eukaryota; kingdom Metazoa; phylum Chordata; class Aves; order Coraciiformes; family Cerylidae; genus Megaceryle; species Megaceryle maxima. The sequence continues at coordinate 46,393 of JANHGN010027304.1, forward strand.
TTAATGAAGTCTTAGGTATGATATAGAAATACCTGGAGAAGTCCAGGCCACCTTTGCTGCTTTGAATGCTGTTGCCTGTGTTTGACTCTCCAGAAGGCCCACAAGTGAATTTAACAGAGGTGCAGTTGTTCATTTGCACCTTGCACTCAGTATGAGAATGCGGTACCCGTCCCCCAGCTCCTCACCCACAGAACGTGTCACAGCTCTCGACATCTGATCACTGCATTTTCCTGCCAGCTTCTCTTCATGGTCTGTTAGCTGCTGTTTTGGAGATAAAACTTGCTCCTTGGAGTCTATTCAAGCTATAGAGTCCAATTCATTTCTAGCACAACATCCGCTGGCGCTGCCTCTGCAGTATGTTGGCCCAGTCTGTGCAAGCTCACTCACTCAGAAGTAGCTCTGATTTCTTTTCTGTTGCCAACAGACAGAGGCAACAATTAAGACCATGAGTGAGTTTTGAAGGACCTTCACTTCAGGAGGAACGTAGCACCCTGCGATCAGCCCCCAGCAGTCTCTCCTCTCGGGGAGAGTCTTTACAATTGCAGCAGGTATTTCTGCCGCAGAAGTGGAAGAGCTGGGCTAAGCACAGGGCTCCCACCTGTGCCGAGGCTCCACTTCAGCCTCAGATCTCTCTCGGCTTTAAATTCTTTATCACTGACTCTATCTTAACCTTTCTGTTCCATACACAACGCTATCAGAGATATTCAGGCTTTGCTGGCACTTCTCCTATATTAGTGGTTACATTTTGTTGAGAGGACCAGACTGGTTGAGATCAATCGGCTCACTCAGAGTGCAGGAGCACAGTTACTGACACGCACACAGACAGTCTGACCATGCATTCTTCTGGAGCATTTTCCCATGGAAAGGAGGCATATGCAACCGTTCAGTCTGTCCCACTGGCAATGTGGGGACCACTGGCTGACTTTAGTCAAAATCTGAGTGAGCAGTTAATCATCAGAGGCAGCCATCCGTGCACACACCCCGAGCCCTGCAAGCTGCACTGAGTTTTGCTCTCAGACACTACAGAATCTATACTGAAGAAACATTGCATCCCACCTACAGCTGCAAATGACCTTACAGTCATCTTTTTGCTGCAGGTATCTAAGCCCAAAACTGGCACGAGAAACAAATGAAAATTGTCAGCAAACAATGGCAATGTTAACTACACAGTGGTGATATAAATGTACTAAGCCCTGCAGTGCAGAAAAAGTACCTGGCTGGCCCCACTAGGAAGGACTTACAGTTTCTAAAGGCAGAAAACCCTAAGTTGGTACCCAAAGAGCACCAGAGCAGGATCATTTCCCAGTGGTGGGTGCTTCATGCTTGCACTGGATCTGAGAGAAGCACCACAGATTCCTGAGGACTCGCTGTGAGCCTGCTGTCGGGGAGAGCTTTACGGAGATTTAAGTTAATGAAGGGAATATAGAGCAGAAATAACACACTAGCCTCATAGCAAAAGGGACCCCTTCCTCACATGCTTTCTGCAGGTTGTGTGAGCAGAGATGGCATTGCAGGGTCAGCTGGTGAGCACCAAGCACCATGGGCCATGCTCCCAGGGGACTGAGAGCAGAGGCAGCTCAGCCGGCCAGCAAAACACCTCCGGTTATGGTCAGTGAGCCTAGTTCCTCAGAGCAGCAGTGGCAAGGAAGGTTTGTAGTCCACAGCAGTCTAATTAAGATCTGCAATAAAGACAGTATAAGCTGACCTCACCTTTATCTGGGAAATACAACACGTGATCCCAGCCCAGCAGCAAGGCGTGCAGGAGCAAGGGACCGACCAAATAAAACCAGGTTTCCTTGGACTTTGTGCTTTGTGATCAGATGCTGCAGTGTGAGCTCTCATGACAGCCTTCCCTTAGGGGCGTGCACAAGCTTGCACAGGCAGCAGACACACAAAAGTTCTTTTGCGGGTCTTCTTTGCTGTTTGAGATATGCTGAGTTCATGCTGACCTCCCTCCCCTTGCTAAATGGGGAATTAAGCAGATTATTCTTCTGGTTTCTGTTGTCTTTTTGCAAAGAACTAATAGTAAAGCCATGTTGCTGACCTATCATACTGAGCAGAGTGGTATCTTGCAGCTGTGGCTTAAAAGTCCTTTGCAATATTGGATGAGACTGAATGTTTGCATGAGCTTCCTTTCCTTCAGCAGATAATCCCAACAGTCAAGACATGCTGAGAGTCCAGCAAAGGGACACCTGGGAGCGTAACAAATATATATAAGGCCCTTCTATTTGAGGCACTTCTGCCAGGAAGCACATCCCCTAAGTGCATGCTACAGGGGATGCCATTCAGTAATGCTATCTCCGTGCCTTCTCTAAAGAGAAGAGAGCTGTGCTTTCTGTAAGTTGTGTGGTGGAATCCCCCCAGAAGTTTCACTAGGACACAATGAAGCTTGAAGGGAGCTTCTTTCTTGGAGCTTGAGAGGGAGCTTCTTTCTTGGAGCTTGAGAGGATGATTGATGATTCCTGAATAAATTAATGTGTTGCTTTCCTTCAGGTTGTTAATATGTGTTAGACTGAAGACCTGAACAAACTCAATCTTTTTAATTAATTATCACCAGATATAAATCTGGTCAATAAATAAGTCAATAAACATACAGGCCAGGTGGACTTGGTAGGGAGATGGTTTGATAACATGCCAATATGTATTGCAACAGAGCTGTCTGTGGGCATCTTCTTGGCAGTCACTGCTTCACAAGGAGACATAAAATAATTCCACTGATACTCCTCTTACAAGCTTATCCTCTTCTCAGAAAAGGTTTTACACAAAAATTAAGCAAGCTTCTGTTCTTCAATTGGTTTTTCTTTTGCCTTCCTTTTCAACATTGAAACTACCAGCGATAGAGAATCGCAGCCCGAGCGGGCTGAGCTTGCAATGACTCCCGCTTCCTTCTGCCACCTCGCGGGCTGCAGCTACAGTACATGGAGCATGGATAGCTTTTCTAACATGACATACGTTGTTTTCCCATCATATTTAATTAGAGATCCCACGATAACAGAAAACATTACACATTGCCACTGCTGGGCATGTCCTGACACTTCTGAAAGGAGTTTCCCCTCCCTGCACCACAGCTGTTGCAACCAGAGGAATTTCTCAGAGCAGAGATGACATCTTGAATGGTTTAACCTTGTTATTGCAGCAGCAGATGAGAGGCTTGCCTCTCTTGTTACCGTTTTTGCTTGTTTGTTTATTTGTCTGGTTTAAAGTGTGGGTAAATTTGTTATATGCGAGGACTGCAAAAAGGGCACTACTGTCTTCTTCTGGAATACCAAGCAAAAGCTTGTACCCAAATGTTTTTGGCCACCAGCCCTCTCACACTGAAAAGGCTGCCACTGAACTATCTTCTTTTTAGAGAAAATTTTATGTCTCAGCCTAAAGCAGAGATGGAAACTAAACAGTAAAAGCTGGAGGAAAAGATGCCAGCTTCGCTCTGCAGAGTGCTCATAAGCTCTGGAAGCTCAGCCCCTAAACCTCCTCAGCTGGCTCAGGCATTATCTCAGCCGCTGCCCTGTGGGCCAGCTTCTGATACCACATAACCCTCTGCTCTCAAAAGGAAGGAGGAATTCCACTGTTGGAAAGGCTGTAGCCATACATAGGCAGAAGGCAGGAATGGGGAAGGAGAGACAGGATGACACACCTTGTCACAGGTAGCATTCCCTGGGGCAAGGAAAGAGTATTTGCTTCCAGCACTGCCACCACCTCAGACTTCAGAGCTGAGCTAAACCTGAGCAGTATGGGAGAAGGGAAGGTGCATAGGTTATATAACTAAAAGCAGACTCCAAACCAGACAGCTTTAGAGAGAAGATTTTTGTTTCTCTTTGCATTAAAGGCTCTGGCACTAGCTACTGCAGGACAGAGATGCTCAAGATGATATAGCTTAAGGAACCATTGCTGATGGTATAGCACAATAAAAGATTAGGACAAATATTAATTTTTTTTTTTTTCCCCGGAGTGGAGCATTTTTCAACAGGAAAATGTGGAGTGTCATAACCTGATGCTCTTCTGGTAAAACTGAATGCAATGGTGCAGCAGTGCATAGTCCTGCACTGGGAGGACAACAGGTTGATACAGAGAGACAAAGAGCTGTTCCCTTCCCCTGCTGCTGGGAGAAGGCTGGCTGCTGTTCTCTTTACTTGTTCTCTATATAACCAAGAAATTTTGAATAATTTTGGGTTAAATGACCAATACAACAATGATGTAATGTCAAAATAAATGGGAAAAGTTAAGCTTTGAAAAGTTAAGTTGGTCACATTCTTTGGATTTGCTTTCACCAAGTTACTTCAAACTGAGATACAGAGGTTGAGTACTGTTTTATTCTGAGTATCTGCAATTTTATCACTAGCCCTGGAAGGACACTCACCTCTTAAATGTAGCAAGTCTGTAAGAGGCATACAGCTATATTTAATGTTTCTCTTGCCCACAGTCATATCTCTGTATGTTTGACAAGTTGTAACCGCTCCATTAACTTCAGAGTGTGTTGAAAAGAGCCTTGAATCTGACTCGTTGAGTGAGCACCAATATTTTGATTATTATATGATCACTTAAATTTCTATATGTGCTAAAACCATTATTGTTCAGAGTAACTTTCTGATGAAGAATTTGTTAAAATGTTACATCAGACATACTGCTATTCCTTTCTTTACAGAAGCAACTATATAAAGCTCAGAGAACACACGTAATCCTGACTTCAGAAATGCATCCCAGTGCAAATATTCCCTGCTGACACTTGAGGAGTCACCACTAGCACCTCTCGGTGACCCATTTAGCCTGCCTGCTTGAGAAACCACATGGCCCAGAAGAGATGTGTTTCCAAAAGAGCAATCAGCTTCCTGCCCACCACATCTTGGCATTATGTGCCTGAATGATTCCACCAGAAGGTGCCTGCCAGGTGTGCCTGACCTCAGCATGGGAGAAGACCAATGTGACCAGCTAGAATCCAGAGCTGGAAGCTGGTGTAGTGCCTGCAGAAAGGGCCGATGCACAAACAGGTCTCCTCAGGGATACCTGATTCAGAGAGAACTCATCCGTGCTGATGCTGTTTCTCTTGAGGCTGCTAATTAGTGCAGCTCAGTGTAACGTGCTCTGCTGATACAGTCTGGAGGTTTGGCCTGTGCTGCTTTGCATCCCACCTGGCAGAAGTTTCTGACCTGACGTGCTATTTGCTCTTCTTGCTCATATGCACCCTTCTCCCAGTGCAGTAACACAGGGCTTGGCTCTGCCATGTCACCCGGGATGGACAGAGATGCCAGAGATGCTGCTGCCATCTTGTTATCCAGTCTTGATGTGGGGCACTTGCACCAGGGGGAGCAGCAGCAGCAGGGCTCAGCTCTCCTCACACCCCAGCTCATGCTGCATCAGGCTGGTATACCTGGAAGCCCCTGCAGAAGAGTGTGTGCATGCTCTGCATGGAGCCAGCTCTATGTGTGCAGTGACCCTAAAATGGGTCTTCTGCCCTTGTCTCTGAAAGCCACATAGCTATGTGCCAGGGAAGGCATCCCCAGGGAGACAGGCAACCAGCCCAGGGGACAGATAGGTAGCACATCATGAAGACAGCTTGAGAGCATCTCTGGAGGAAACTTGTCAACCAAATAGGAAAGTACCTTCATGGGAAACCTCTCTCCAAGGAGCTAAAGTATCTCCCAGGCCTGGAGATCATGAACCTCAGCCAGGTGTCCTCGCAGAGTTGTCAATGAGTGAGGCAGGAGAGAGGCTTGAAAGGAATCAGCAAAGAAGGAGCAGGATGAGAGTAGGAGGTAGAGAGCACTTGTGGAACACCTATGATTGACTGACACAGCAAATGAAGCTACCTCATAACAGGAAGCAACATGGTTCTCCTTTCATGTAGTGTGAAATGTCTGAGGTCTCCATCTTTCTGTTACACAAAGATGCTGTTTTCCAAGGACTAGAGCTTTCTAGGGCAGCAATTAAGCTTTAAATTGAGATATTAAATGTAGAATAAGTATCTCATTAACCTTGACAGAGCACAAGCTTTCTTCACAGCTCATAGCAAAAGAGAAAGTGAGTGTGAAGGATGGGATAAAACAAGCATTGGCTTTCCTGATTTCTGGACAGTAGCATCTGGTGCTTGGAACATCTGCTCAGCTGGAGGGGCCTGAGCACATATCCTCCACCTCCCTGCAGAAACTGGCAAGTAGCAGAATAATTCAAGGATAAAGAAAGATTTTCTACTCTCACTGGAACTAAGAACACACTACAGAGTGACCACGGATGCAAACATCCTAGGGAACAGAGGAAAAACAGGAGTTTGGTTCTGCAACCCAGAACTTGGGCTCTGTGCCCTGTGCAGGGAGAGTTGGGATTTTCCACTTTTAGGTTTATTTTGTTGGTTTGTTTTTTTTTTTTTTTCTAAATACATGTCATTGCCTCAGGTGGAATGTTCAAAGAGCCCAGTGAACAGGGCCCTGAACGTGGCACTGCCCCAGGCCACGGGTGCTAAACCACACTATTGTTGAATGCAAAGTCCAGATGTTTGCCAGCAGTAAGATTCTCTGGCCTGCTTGCTCTGTCTTGCTCTTCTATGGTCCTTCTAGAAAAGACAGTTTACAAATTTAGCCTGAGACAAACAGGAAACATTGGCTGTGTTTTCTTCTTGTCAAAGCCACTGTTTCTGCAAGTGGCACAAAGAGGAGCTTGACTTCTCTTGCTGGTGCCTTTGTGAGGCAGTGGAGGAAAAGGGAAATATCAAAAAGCCTTCACAGTGGAGAGGACTTTTCCTAAGGGTACAGCAGGGTTAAGCTGGGCATTTACTTCTGAAATTAATCCATTCATGTTCTTATACAAATTAAATGTGAACCCTTGAAAAAAGAGTCACGGTGTCAACTGAGTGCAGCAAGACAAGACAAGAACTAACTAGTGTGAAGTTGACCCATTTGATGAGGTAATAAAAGCTGAAAGGATTCAGGTTGACTTCCTAAGACTAGATAACTGGTGTGAAGCAACTAAATATCAGCTTGCAAAAGCTATTTGGCTGCTTTGTGGGTGTTGCATAATGAGACAAACAGAAACATTTGTCTAACAGAAACAAAAGCAAATGCAACTAATGCAACATATTCATGTTGGGAACTTGGCTACTGGATCCTCCAGAGCTGTTGCTCATGTAAGATTAGCTCAGGAGGGTGCTTAAATGTGCTGTCAGGCTCCTGAAGCCTTAGATATAGGTTGCTTTTATATGTGTATGGGAAGTTTGGGAGCATCAGTGAAGGGTGGCACTACACAGGTAGGGCACTAATCTTCGAGTCCGTAATTTCTCACCAAGAGTGGGCAACAGCATACCAGGCTGAGATGGGAAGATCTGAACTGGTGAGTGCTTGGGATTCCTCATGGCCACGAGTGCACAATGCCACACTAGTGGCCAACCCACGCGCTGTGACTGAAGATACTGTTCCCTTTGGTACAGGCTTTGGTGGGTTTGGCCTCTATGAGACGTTCAGCCTTAAGGGCTGAGCCTCCCTTCGCTCTTCTCTATGCTCTGCTATGGTGGTGAAGATGGATGGATGGATGGATGGATGTTTTGAACTCCTGATCTGGGAAGGGACCTGGGTTTGCAGAGCTGTGAAACCTGCAGGAAGAGCTGGGGATGCAGGTGCCTGGCTTCCCAGTGCTGGGTGTGCTTGACTCACACCTCTCCTGCCCCCATCACCATTTGAGATAGGAATAAGGAAGCTCAGAGTCTGTCCCAAACAAGGTTGCTGTTGGTTTCAATGGCAACAGGCCTTTTGGGGATCCCAGCACATGGGCTGGAGGCAGGCAGCTTTGTACCTCTGTGCCAGGACAGATCTCAAGGGCTGGGATTCACTCTCAATTGGGGCTGGAGCAAAGGGTGGAGAATAACCGACTGAGCTGACACCTGGTGCGAGGAGAGGGTGTAAGTGCTTAAATATCCAGTTTAACACACGTGAGACTAAGATTGCCTTGCTGAAGACAAAGTATGCATGACTCCTCACTGCCCTCTGCTCCTCAGAAAAAAACTTGCAGAGATTGCCAAGTCCTTACACTTGAAAAGTAAGATGACTTCTAAGAAGACTACCCTGGCAGCAGTGCTCCTGGGACCCCTAAAGCAAGTTCCAAGGGAGCAAGGTCCAGGGCTGCAAGCCCACATTGGATCTGTCTCAGGACTTTGGAAACCCACAGCTCCTTCCCCTGCTACTACAGAATTCAGTGTTTAACTACCATGTAGTAAACATATTTTTGTGAGTGTGTTTCTTAGCAGGACTGTGAGGACAGCACAGCCCTACCTGTGTCTTTTCCGTGCAGATGAGAGGAATGACTCCCAGGTGGATTTAGAGACTACCTTCCAGGCTTCAGGCACTGCCACGCTGCAGTGCTCCAGCCTATCTTATTCCACCTCATTGCACTTAATTGTGACTCCCCAGAGCTCTGGCTGTGGATGGAGCCTGCAAGCCACCTGCTGCAGAGAGGGCTGAAATGCCACTGACTCCTTTTGCTTTCCTTTGAGCCTGGCAGAGTAGACGACAGATGTCTCTTGTCCTTTCAGAAAACCTTTCTGTTCTGCTGTTCCCACCTCCTTTCTCTCCCCAGCCTCTTTTCCACGATCACACGCAATTCAGCACCTGCCTCTTCCAGCTTTTCATCCAGCTTCCCAGTTTGGTTTCCATTTCCAAATCTCTTTGCACACTGTCATCATTAGCTGCAGAATCTCCCCCAGTGTTAGCACAGCCACTCCACTGATGTTTATCTCCACTTTCTTCTCCTTTTCATCTTTCCTCTGCCCTGGACTCTTTCCAGTCTGTTTCCCTAAGTGCATGCTGTCACACAGAAAGCTGTAGCATTGTCTCTGACCTCATTTTCCACTTTCATTAGTGCTTTAGAAACACGCGAGGGACTGGCATGTATCACCTTTTATTTTTTCCTGTTGTAAAGAGATTTTTAGTGAAAAGAAGGGGGCAGGTGCTGTGGGGGGTATGGACACACTCAGCACCTGCTAGTGTCAGACCCCAGTAGGAATGGAGGTGTGAGCTGGCTGGTCAGACTGGCTCCATCTCTGGTAACTAAAATGCTTGCAGCAAGACTTTTCTGATTTATACAACAGCATTAGAAAGAAAGGCATTCCCCCAAGGACTTCTGTATTAGCTTCTCAAGAGAAGAGTGGATAAAATATGGCATTAGCTTTCAAAGTCAATTGTCCGACTCTGGTTTCGTCTAGGGATCAAATGCTGGATGTCCCAGCAGTGGTGGCAGATCCTCCATCATGGGAGCTGTATTACTTAGGGGATGGCTATTGTCCCCTCAGATTTTGCTATGAAAGCCAGAAGTGGCCATCAGGAGTGACCTCTCCACTGGCACCACCTCCTGACTGCTGTAGGTCAGTGGCTTACCACTGAGTTTCATGCATAAGCAATAAGCATTCAGAGACAGCATTTTTCACCCAGTAGGAATTGCATAAACTGAGCTCTGTGCAGGCTTCATACAGATCTTGGTGATCTCTATCAAACAAACCCTCTTGGCACTGTAGTGGAGGTGATGGCTTTCCAGGCTCAAGGAATGTTAAAAAAAAAAAGAGGTTAAGTTCAGGAGAATGGCAAGAGGCTTGTGTCTATTGAAGAAGGAGGTAAATGAAGCAGGGATCTTGGTTAAGAGCTCCTCTGACCTGCTCACAGACCTGTCTGTCACTGTTTCTCTATTTCAGCAAGGTGTACACACAGTCAAAAGTTTTTTGTCTTTCTTCATCTAATGGTGTTCAGTTAATCTGGAACTGAAATACTCTGCTTGGTACATTTTGGGTGGTGGGCTGTCCGTCATGCTTTGGCACAGAGGCAGTGAGTGTGCTACCCAGAAACACAGATGTGAGACAAGGAAGGTCAATAAGTAGTTCCCCACAATTGTCTCTGAGATATGTGGAAACATTTGTGACAACACTATTAGTTTTTCCTGTGACAGAAGCAGCAGATCATCAATTTTTCTGCTTTCCTTTCAATCTGAAATATCCTCCTCACAGCTCAGGTACAGGAAAAATGAAAGGCCCATCTTTGTTTCCATTCAGTCTCTTGTTTTTCAGCATATGCACTACAGTATCCAACTGCAATGGCAGCACCATGATGGGAGTCATGATTCTGGCCAAGCTGACCTTCCTTATCAGTGTGACTGTCAATCACATGCCTGGTGCAGGTGTAGTCCAAGTTTTGGGGGATGTTTTGTGGGTTCCACCAAACAGCTCTGCTGAAAGAAGCCTCTGCCCCAGCACAGCTCTCCAGGCTCCTGACAATGGCAGTGCTTAGGGGGTCTGGTTTTGGTGAGTTGCCAGCACTGGAAGCAAAGAAGTTCCCTTTTGTCCATCTACATAGCCCGTGCCTGCCGTGTGCACCGAGACCCAGCCTGGCCCTGCAGCATGGCCCCAGCTCCAGTGCCAGTCCTGAACTGCTGGGCGTGGAGCAGGGTTAGCTGTTGCTCTCTGCTGGTAAAGCTTGGGAAGACCTGGCAGCAAACTTTTATACTTGCTTCTGGTTTCCCGGTGCAGCACTTTTGGAACAGGCTGCCCAGAAGGATTGTGGAGTCTCCTCTGAGACATTTAAAACCTACCTGGACGTGTTCCTATGTGACCTGCTCTAGCTGGTCCTGCTCTGGCAGGAGGATTGGACTAGGTGATCTTTTGAGGTCCCTTCCAACCCCTAGCATTCTGTGATTCTGCTCAAATGGGTTGTCAGTATCAGCAGGTGCCTTTAAGGGCCGAAGACAGTGAGAACCATGAAACAGGGACAGGAGCACAGGCAGCTTTGCCACCTCATGCCCCAAGAGGACAAAGGTTTGCTGTCCACAGCAGCAGGGGAGGGGAGAGATCTCTCAGGATTTATATACACAAATAAGCAGATATATGCACATGTATATACATGGATATATATATAACTCATCTGCGTGAGTTGTTTTATGCGTTCCCAGATGAATGCTCCAGTTCTCCTCTCCTCCACAATATACACATTTTTGTTTCCTGTGCAGCTTCAGGACTCAAGAGAAGCTTTCTGAAGAGAGATTTTCCTTTGCAGGTTTCTAGGTGGGGACGGACAGGGGCTTGAGCTACTGCTGACCAGAAATTTTAAGAGGAAACTTTGCATAATTGAGCCTGGACCTTGTAGCTGTTAACAGCACTTGGTGGAAAGGTTGTGAAAATCTTCCTGAAACATTTTTATGCAACTAGGCAGGACTCTGTGACAGGACTTTGCTACCTTCCACCACGGTGTAATGTCAGTAATGGTTGTGGTTTTTCCAGTGTTACCAAGGGAGATGTCCTGGGCTGGTGGGAAGGATGGAGTTGAAAGAGTGGTTACTCCCTATGTTGCCTTTACAGAGTCCTGCTGTCCGTGATTGCCAAAATAGTCTCATCCTGCTTCTCTGTTCCCCTCACTCCTTGGTTACTGAGCAGAAATGTTATGCCCCTGAATAAGAGGTGTGAATGTTAGAAGAACAGCAATTTTAATGTTGTTATAAGGCTTACTACTCAACAGGCAAAACAAAGAAGAAAAGATGGACAACACTCCATGTACCTGGAGTAGCCCTCTTTGATCTTACTAACTTACAAGGGTGACCCTGAGATCACCTATAAACTCACATTATATTTGCCTGAGACATGAGCTTTCAAATCCTTGCACTGCTACATGTCTTCTTGATGGCCTCGGTACCTGGGTGGTTTCTTTGTGTTTCAGTCCTTACTTGCCTGTCTGGTGGGTGTGACAGTGATCTCACACCTCACAGGGCACCGTGCACGAAATCTTAGCTGCCGTTGGGAGGTTTTCAGATAGGTGGTATACCCTGGAGCAAGGGGCTGTCTCATCACCCCCATCTATTCAAAAGCCTTTTCACCCCACAGCACCAGAGCCAGAGCAGAGGTTTCTGAGGTTAGACACTGTGCAGCCAAGGGCATCCTATGCCATGGTGGCTCCAGCCACTCTCACTCAGCTCCAATGTTACTGTTGGCCTCCTCTGCATTGAGCAGCTGCTGTTATGGAAGGCTGCAGATGTGCCTGTGTTCTTGCAGGTGGCACAGCTCGAGCTGCACTCCATGTCCTTGCTTTAAAAGGAGTGGGAGGAATGCAGAGAGGGCAGTGCACAGCCTTGCTGAAAATCAGCCTGTTCCAGTAAGTGGTGGCTTATTTTTTTTTAGATGTAAAATGGTTGGTTCCTTCAGGAAAAAATCACCTTGCAAGCACAGACTTAGACCTAAGCTGTAATTTGCTCTCACTGTGTGCCAGAGGAATCCCACTGCCTTCAAAGGAGTGCCCAGTGCAGATAGGGACGATGCACCCAGGTAGCAGAAAGCTGATTTCTTCCTTAGGCTGTCTTTCCCTTTCAGCATCTACTTGTGCAATCATCAGCTCCTGGTTGAGTTACTATGGTAATAAGAGTATATCATGGGCATTGCACTTACTCATTGTTGCCAGGGTCACAGGAGAGGAAAAATAGCAGAGCAAGCTGCTTAACTTCCTAGTTTCCTACACACCCATGCTAAGACTGTGGGAAAGAACTGGAAAGGACTGGAAGTTTCTACACCTTCCATGCCTTACTAGCCATGTTTCATTCACAGTGCAGACACAGAGCCAGGTGCTCCTTCCCTTGCCCTGGGGATATCCCCTGTGCAGCCCACTTGGCTCCCACAGACTGATGTGCCCCAAGAGCAGGATGTGGCAGTGCCACAAGATTTCTCCAGTGGCAAGCTAAGGGCTGTGTGGTGGGCTCTGGGAGCACAGGGGGACAATGCTTCATGCTCAGGGTGCTGCTGATGTATGGGAGAGGGCTTCGAGGGAGAGGAGAGGAGCACTCCCAGGACCACAACTGCTGATGCTGTCCCACAGGGTGCTGTGCTATAGGTGCATGGAGGAGCTCTCTGTTGCCCAGTGTAGGACCTGGACCCACCCACCTGCCAGCAGGCACAAAGGCAGCACTTGTCAAGACAGAAAGAGGTGATAAAGGTGCTAAGCATATGTGAGAAAGCCGTGCTGGACCCAGTCATACTCACAGTCCTGTGCATGGACTCTGACAGGGGCCAAAGGTGAGGTGGGGGTCCAGGCTGTGATGCCTGCTATGCAAACACTATTGAATCTGCCCTTTCTTCCAGGACCAGAAGAATCCTTCCACTGGTGTAGAAACCTCTGTTTCATGTGTCATGAGGTGTTAAATGGCACCTTGTATAGAGACTATCAATGCATATGGAGGAGGAGGACTCAGGTCCTAGCCTTGCAGCCCCATGCTCTGCTGTCTTCCAGCTCCAGTGCTTCAGACAGGCTGTTTTTATTACTTAGGCTGCAGTTTTTACTTACTATTCTTATCCTGTTTTACTGGTTACTCCCAATTATGAAGGAACTTAAACTTGCTCAACACATGTTAATGATTCTGCGTCGCACAGCATAAATCAGAGAAGGCCATCAGCAGCCAAAGCTCAGGAGCAAAGTCTGTACGGGGCCTCCGTTTGGCACAGGAGAATAACACATCGTGTTAGGACCAGGCACTGTTGCTTTTTATAACAGAACATGCAGGAGCCTACACTGGTTTTATTCTTTCTTTTTACTTGGTTGAGCAGTCAATCAAGAACAGTTTCTAAGTCACCAGAAAAGGCAAATCCAACAAGCTGTCAGAACTGATTTTCCTGGAAAGATGAGTAGAAAATTCTGTTCTTATTTACATTATTCATGCACATTTGTCTAGTTCTAAAGGATTCACTAGGGCGTATAATGTACTATTTCTGATTAAATGAGCTAATTTCTCAGCAGATTTTTCTGCTTTCTCTGAATCCACTAGTGGGTCTTTTTTCTTGCATCTGTTGAAATCTGTAAAAATGTAATGAGCTACACTGGTCTGGAAGAAGAGGAGACAACCATGTGAATTAGCTACATTCAGTTATCCTTAGGAGCCAGAAGACACAAGTCCGAATGTGACCTCCAGAGTGAGCTCTGCTCCTCCTCCTAAGGGAGAGAAGAGCCACGCTTCCAAAATGAAGAGCCTTTCCTTCTCCTGCACCCTTGCACAAGGCCCTGCCCCATCCAGCGAGGCCCCTGCAAGGGCAGCTGGAGCAGCTCTGAGCACCTCGACGCTGTCTCCTCCCAGGGAAGTGAGCTTGCCTGCCGAGTGAGGCAGAGATACTCCACGCTTAAAGGAAAGTACAGTTTGATTTCAGAGAGCAGATGGATAGCAAGTGAGCTCGAGGAAAGGGCTGGAGACCATTTAAGCTGCACCTGCAGCCAGCAGTGGATAGCTACAAGCTGTCAGTCCCGCCTCAGACAAGCTATCATTTATCCTTCAGGACAACCATCTTGTGCCTTTTACTGTAGAGTTAAGAGGAAGAATTACTGCCATAGTAAGGACTGCATTTGAACTTAAATGAATTTTTAAACACCTTCTTGTTTAACCTTCCTGATGGAATAGACATGTCTGCCTGTGGAAAAATTGAAAACCAATACACACTACATCCACTGAGCACTTCACCTTGGGAAAGGTCACGTTTTGAAACATCCATCTGTTCATCAAATTAAAGTTTCTGTTTGATGGAAGGGAGAATATTTGGATTCAAGACCAGTAACAGAATTGATTACATGATGGGTCTCTGAGTTAAAACAATAGCATCAGAAGCCAGAGTGGTGTTGCTGTAGGGAACACGCAGCGTTCCACTGCTTTGATACTTACCCAAAATAATTATTAGCATATTTGTAATATGGCACAGTTATTGAACCTCTTCTAGACTCAGAAATTTTTACTGGCTACTAGGCTTTGAACTTCAAGACTGGTCTCTGTGAGAATTATGGCCCAGGCAGTCCTGCAAAGGACTGGTTCTGGCAGAGGGAGATCCTGACCTGGGCAGAATCACTGCCCTGGGGCTGCTCACACACTCACTGCTGCTCTGCTCTCCCTGACAGGGACCCCTTTCTGCCCAGCCTCTGGAACAACCTTGTGATCCACTTGCTGGAGTTCTGTGTCCACACAGAGATGCTCATGGCACTTCCAAAAGGAAGTCTCTCAGGGAAGTTGTCAGAGGCTGTGTTTTGCAGGCTGCCAGCCATGGCTCAGCCGTACAGGGGTGAAGAAAGTGAGACACAAAATGGGGAAGGGGCTTCCCTGGGCCAAGCTGGGAAGCTTCATTTGTGTTCATCATGCCTCAGAAGGCCACCTGATATCTGTGGGAGGCAGAAAGATGGGTGAGGAGTGGAGAGGAAGGCTTATGGGGCAGCACACAGGTAGCAGAGTCACTGGGGTGGCTCGTTGGGCTCCACAGCAGGGCCAAGCTGCGGAGGGGTCCTGAAGTGCAGACTAGGGTGAAGTATGGTCTATGCTTGCCTTGCCCCGTGGGGTAGGAGGGAAGGGGGAATCTTGCTTCATTTCCAACTTTATTAGCACCGATGCATTCCAGTAAAGCAGTGTTGTGGACATCTCCTGCTGTAATGAGGGGCTTGACAATCTTCTGAGGCAACTTTACTTCCTGCAAGGCTGTCAGGTTCTGTCTGGGGACACAACATGAGACCTTTTGGACAAAAGCACTGGACCCGTGCCTGGCTGGCTGTGAAATATGCTCATTTATCCTTTGTCCTCCCTCTTTCTTTTTCTCTTGGCCTGACCCTATTTGAATCCAGCAGCCCTATTAGCTGCCTCAGCCATATGTGCAAGGGCAGACAGAACAGCTCTCCCAGGAAATGACAGACAGGCACCTATCAGTGCGTGTGTTCAAACCGTGGGCAGAGCCACAGGAGCAATCCCAGGGTGGTTGTATAGTAAGGTGCTGCCAGCATTGTACGTGGCACAAACATGGCTGTGTCGCAGTCAGGCATTTTCTCACTGCATCACTTGTCTCAGAGCTGGGCCAAGATGAATTTACATGTGTTGCATTTCTGCTGTATTTCTGTCAGGGTAGAAGGCAAAGCTGGAATAATGAGGCCTGTGCCGACTCACAGCACAGCCATAAATTCTAGGAATGTTTCTGAGGCAAGTTAAAACAAATTAGTAATTATCATGACTGACAGGTGCTCTGCAGCGACCAATGAGGAGCCTGCTGCTGAATACTAAAAATCTCTTAGCAGAGGAGTTACAACCGTGGCTGTCAACATGGCTATAATTAGGCAGTGCTAAGTGAAATGACTTCTCAGATGTACTCCCTTGAGAATCCACAGATCTGGATTCTCACATGAAGGAAAGAGGCTAAAAAGGGCTGCTCCCTGTTTGTGTTGCGGGGCCTGCAGAGACCAATCAAAATGGAACCCAAGGGGAGCAGGTACAGGACTCGGGCAAGAGCAGGGTTAGTCTGCCTCTCAGTCCAAACTGCCACACTTTGCATTCCTCTTCTGCTGTCTAAAAAGACAGGGCCTCCAAGCACCTCACAAGTACCAGAGTTATGCCTCTCAAACACCCAGGAGTATTAATCACTTGAAAGATGAGTTAATAATCTCTGAGTTGTTGAGACATGCTTGAAGGACAAGCTGATAAATTTTCATTGCACAGTGGGGAAGTGTTCCTCTGGCTGGGAGATCAGGTTCATGACACATTCAAAAGTCTCCAGAGAAGCAGATGAAGAGACAGAAGTTTTCTGTGTGAGCAGGAACAGTCATAAATATAAATCCTCCCGTGGAAAAGTCAAGCAGTATTAAGAGAGACCCATAGCTCCCTACTTACAGATTAATCTTTATATAAAGGCTAATTGTTGCTGCTTAATTTATCCAGTGCCTAAATCAAGCAGGTCTTTCTTCAGCATCATGCCTTTTATTTTTACAGTTTACAGCAAATAAACACCCATGAAATATCTGTGGACAGAAATATACCTCCAACTGCCATTGAGTTCGTCTATATTTTTCTTGTGGGATATCACAACCCTAATCTAGTTCTTTACCTGTGACACAACCTCTTGCAGTGGATGTGTATGGAAGGGGCTCGTCCTTGAGAGCAGCATGCTGGCCTGAGAAGAACTGGGCTGTGACATCCCTGCCAAGGTGAAGCACCAGCAGGGACAATAGCAATTGAGAAGGATATTTACCAATGATTAAAGTCATCTCTGACTGTAATGCTGAAATCAGCCTGATTCCATCCTGGGTGCTGCAGACTATACTGTGTTTCCACAATAATAGAAAACATCACTTTTTATCCCTGCTTAGTGCTGTTATCCTGGGAACAGAAAATTTCCACTCAGTCCTCAAAATGCTGCTCTGTTGACTCATTTTTCAGGTGAGCTGTTGTTAAATCTTGCTGGGTGTGTTGGTGCTGCATCCTGTTTGTGCCAGAGTGAGAGGCTGAGGGTTTTTTACCAGCTCCCAGTGTGCCCATTCTAACAGCAAATGGCCTTGGGTTAAGAGGTAGGAATTTGTGATTCCAGCGACATCTTGAATCTATGCTTCTAATCTTTGTACAGGATTCGATCCATCAATGCCAAGTGGAACTTCCCAAGAGATGACAGATTTACATGAGTTGATGCTTTGCACCAGAGCTCTCCCTGCAAGAGATGTGCCTGCAGTCAGGATTTAGGACTCAGACCATTAACTCTGGGTAGCGCCAGACTTGCCAAGGTAGGGCTTGGCCATCACATTCTGTAAAACTAGACTGTTCCACTCCTGAGGAAGACAAAGGAAAGCATGAAGGACTGAATTAACCTAAGGGTAAGCAATAGCAGAATTCAAATTTCCAGGTCTTTTTACTCCTTCCTTTTGTGTTTTGAAGAGCTGCCACCCACCTGGGGTGTCAATGTTGTCACCATGAGTACACCTGTGTGGAGGGCAGTAGAGAAGCAGCTCCCTCCTATGAGTCAGTGTGCTCCAATCTGAAACATTCAGTATGATTAGCAAGGAGTCTTGCAAGTATGTCTTGTTCCTCCATCTGGCGGTTTGATCCATGTTCCCCTGTCACCATTTTTGATGGGTTCATTTCACACGTAATGAAACACTGTCTTATGGGTGTTTGAAAAGCAATAGCGAGGCTGTTGCTAGCACTCCAGAGCAGACACCTTCAACCAGTGGCTCTGCTGGCTCTTTTTAGTTACTGTATGGCTGGAGAAGTACCTCACCCAGCCGCAGTCTTGATTCCTTTGTTTGCTGCGGTGGAAACATTTTTAACAGTATAAATGAAAGTATTCAATGGTGCCTACTGCCAGAACAAAAGAGCAGGGCTGAGCACGGCCCAGTGTTTTCATGTGCAGAACTAGCACCACCCACACATGCTGGTGAGAGAAAGAGGTGTAGAAGTGATGCCAACACTGTTAGGGACAACTACAGTCAAGGGAGGGGTAGAGGTTAATTTTCAAATGAAAAGTGGGAGTACAGCTCTCAGATGAGTCACTTAGGAAGAGCCCCCGCAGAGAAGTCTCACACCTTTTACTGCCTTGCAGAACTGCTCCTTGCTGCCTCTTTGCTCCTATCCTACTTTCTAGGAAGTTCACCGCATTCTCATAATGCCCCCAACAGCAATTCGGAGCAACCTGCACTATCACAGCGCTTATTAAGCCATCAGCTATACAAAGAGAAATGTAAAGATGACAGACAATGCTTTTCACTGGCACTCCTCCTTGCATGAGTAAGAGCTGAGCCTGGGCTGTGTGGGGTGAGGAAGAAGCGTATCTGAGAGTTCCTGTGAATTGCAGAAGAGTGTAACAGGCAGAATGTTCTTTTATATTTATTTGCAGAAAATAATGGTGCAGAGAGAATGAAGGATGGTGAATACAATATCTCTTGGGTATCTTCCTAACACCCCAGCTGACAGCAGATCATGCCTCAGAAGATGCAGGTAAATTTCTGCTCAGGGAAGCACCATAACTCCATTGCTTTTGTCCCTGGACATTTGGGTTCTGCGTCTATTCTACAGGACTGAGGGTAGCAATATACCCTCCTTAACCAACAGAGAGGGACTGATGTTAAATGTACACTGGTCTCAGCAGTCTCTGCAGAAAAACCTGGCTCACTTGGGAAGTTTACAGAATCACAGACCAACCCAGCCTAGCAGGCACCTTTGGAGATTGTTTCCAATGTCCTGCTCAATCAGGTTCAGCTAGAGCAGGCTGCTGCTCAGGAGTGTGTCCAGTTGGGTTTTGAGTACCTCCAAGTATGGAGACTCTGGAACCTCCCTGCACAACCTGTGCCAGTGTTTAACCACTTACATTAAAATGCTTTTTTCTTACCTTTTAACTGGAATCTCCTGTATTTCAATCTATGCTCATTCATTCTCATCCTTTCACTGGGTGCCACTGGTCTGGCTCCATCTTTGAAAATCTTTGACTTTTCCTATACCAGGAGAGAGAACCAACTGGACTGTGCTGCTCACTTCCCCATCTGTGGCAAGAACTTTGAATTCACTGTAACCTGTTTGTATGCTAGATTTTAATCAAACAGGAGCCACCACCTCTACCACTGAAATGAAGATCTTTAAAAGCTCCTGAGAAGAACTCAGATTCAAATCTTTAACAAACATTTCTAATGTGCTTCTATTCTTCCCTGCACTTCATTTGCACTTGCAAATTTCCATCAGAGGATGCTGTAAAAGTGCCAGCACAGTATGAAGTGCCTCTCACACACTGAAGCCAGACTAATGATGAAGGGCTGATTCCCAGTGACAGCCACAAGTCTGCATGTTTGCAACCAGTCAAGAAGCATCCTTCACTCATTCAGCTTCCAAAAGGGCTTATTTGTACAGTATCTCCTGGCTGTTAGGAGAATGTAAACAGACTGGAAGATTACCCTTACATTTATGTTGTCACAGACAAATACCAGTTTACTGCCTACCAAGGATTTCTGATGTCTGTCACCATGCTATTAATGCAGCCCGAGCAGCAAGACTCCACTGACATCCTGCCTCTCATGCACACAAGTTATACGCCCCTGGTATTTCTCAGGCAAGATGGGCAGCTCAGCAAAACTGACTCATTGTCAGAAAGAAAACCCAACAGCTTTACAGTTAAAACTTTTTTTTTAATAGGCTGATATAGAGAACATGCTAGAGAATGTACAACATTGAAGCTTGAACCAGAAATACAGAGGAGATAGTAGGAGCTCATTATAAGGGTCTTATTAATAGCAAAATCTGTAGGATCCTTCACTATGGTATTTAACTCAGAGAAAAACCCAAACCAGAAACCCCGATTTACAAACATATGAAGCAACATTTTGAAAATGGTTGTTGAGCAATAACAACTGTTCTGATAATTTCATAACTTAATATTTTGAGTTCAAATTTATTCTTAACCAGACTATAATTCTTTACCAGCATCACATTAAGAACATTAAAAACTCTTCTTTTGCTCTGATACATTTAAAAGAGCAACCAAGTCCTCCTCAACCTTCACTTGGTGAGGCCAAACAGGCCCAGTTCCTTTAGGCACTGTTAATGAAATATTTTTCCATTCTCACATTGACATTTGCAGCTTTCCTGGCACATCGTGCACTCGAGTTCCTCCTTGAGCACAGGTCACCTGAACTGTACATGGATGAGTTCTGGGTATACCTGACTGAGAATATGTCAATACCCTGCTTTAGAAAGACATCCTCAGGTACATGAAGTATCTTTTTGCCTTTTACACAATCCCATCATAGTCGTGACATGATCAGCTATTACCCTCATGCCTTCCTTGCTGCAGCCCTCTCAGCTATGGGTGGCCTTTTTGGAGCAGACACTCTTCTTACGGTCTGACTGATCTAACATAGCTTCAGCTGATGAACAACAGGTTTCACAGCTACCTCTTGAGTGCACAGAAGAGATACCTCCTGCAGGTGATTCACTCCAGATTGTTATCTCAAGTAGTAAGACTGAACTTCCAAGAGTGCTTTTCTTTCTGTATCACTCATAAAGAAACCTTAATAACTGGTTTTGACATCTAACATCCAAATAGCTCCTACCCTCATACATGGCTTGTATTCTGACCTAGGAAATGCCACCTTATTTCCACTGCTTTAGTCACCAGTGCCATGCAGTGCTTTCAATATTCCATTCCTCTTCCATGATGACAATACTTCAAAACTTCCTTAGCATGCGCCATGGTAATAAATGAATAACTTCAAGAGGATCAGGCCCAGCACCTTGAGGAATTCCAGTATTAATTTCCTTCCCACACAGTAACTCTTTGCCCAAAGTAAGTTGTGCTGGCTCCTTATTCACTTTGATACCCAGTTCTAAGGATATCTTGTCCAGTCCAAGACATACATCATCGCGAGTGACAAAATCAACCTGGCTTAGCAAATTGGCTCATTGGTTTAGCATCCAGGTAAATGAATTATGCCTGGAAAATCAACAGAGATACCAGCTGAGTTTGGCCTAATCATTTTATCTACATCATTTTCTATGTGCATTCAGGTCTTAGCTATTCTTTTCTTCAAAATCTGTTCTAAAGATCGTCCACATCTGTAGAAAGACTGATGAGTCTCTGACTGACAAGATAATCTTTGTCTTTTTAATAAGCATGGGTGTGGTGCTCACCATTCTGCTGTCAGTTTGGAGCGCTCTTAAATTTTAAAATCTGTTCCTGGAACAGCAGTTTTATTCACCAATTATTCAAAAATCTCTGTGTAGATGATTCTAATTCTTCTCTCAGTGTGGACACACTACATGCTGCAAGTTTATCTCCCATTTCACTAATGGTCACTCCTGTGTCTCCACCTTTTTTGCCAGCCAGCCACTCTAACTTTATTTTCTGGTGTAGCCAGAGCAAGAAAGGAAGTATTCCTTTGTTGTGTCAATTTATAACAGCTACTGCAGGTTCCTTCTGAGAAAATAAACACAATTATGTAGAGATAGCCTTACATACAACACCACCTTCTGCTAGTCACTTACTCACTTACCTAAAGCACCGTAATGTTGTACAAATACATAGACCTCTGTACTGATGAACTCTGGGAGAGAACTGAGAAGTCCTGACAAGGTGCAGCTGAAGATGGTACATTAAACTCCAAGGAAGCTATGGGCAAAGTACCTAAGGAAGCAGTTATATCAGGGAATAAAGGTAAAACTCTTTATTTAAAACCTTTGGCTTAGGCAGAGGCTAAAACACATGTGAAATTACCCACAAGAGGCATCAAGAATGCCAAGAGGCCTCTTTTCACCATGGAGCAGGTCTTTCATGTAAAGGGTGCTTGTCAAAGTCAAGATCAAAACTCCCTTTGGTCTTAATAGCATCCTGTTCCTGTGTTCACAGAGTGCTTCTTGCTCCTTTGCAGCTGATCACAACTACCTACGTGCCCTTTTGCACAGGCATTAGCTCTTGTCTGGTGCCAAGGAAATGGACTGGATGGTCGCAAAGGACCTTACCCAGCTACTAATGCATTGTAAGAGATTTCTGAAAGCACACAGAGGACTAAATGCACACAGCTGATTTCCAGGTTCTGCACTTACTGCTCATTCTTGCAGACAGCATTTAGGGAGCTTGGCAATGACTGTCAGGCCGACCGTTTTAGCTGGATCTGAGTTTGCGCTGAAGAGGGACATTGTTGACATCACTTTGTTGTCTTGGCTGGTTAGCCATGAGGTAGCAGTGCTCCCCAGTTGCATGGTCTCTAGCACCCTTACAGTTGTAAAGGTTCTTCCTTTCCTCAAGCGTAGGTTTTATGTCAGACAAGACAGCAGAACCTTGGTAATTCATCTGCCGCTAATTTGGTGGAAAATTACATCATCTGGTGAACTATTCTAAGAATTTACATGATTGTACCTTAGCTTTATTAACCTTTGACTGTGTAGTCTGTGTACTGTGAAGTCTTGTGTATCCAGACCAGCTGGACATCCTTACCAGTGCATCTGGGAATAAATGCATGTTGCAAAAAGTTAAACTTAACTCTGAGGTTCCTACGTGAGTTCGTTACTTACAGCAGCAGAATTCCCACAGCTTGGCACCGGTCCCCCAGAAGTGAGTGTGCAGCTGTCCTGGGAGTATTGCTGGCCTCAGCCAGCCGTAAAAGGACAAGTGCTGTGTAAGGTCACGCACGCAGCCTTCCCAGCAGCCTCCCGTCTCCATCTGCAGTATGCTCTACTGCACTCCTGGGCCCCGTTCGCTCAGCTGACTGCGTAATGTGCTGTGCTCTGGGAGGGCTGAGACACATCAAAGGGACTGACAGGACCGAAGGCTCTGTCATGGGTGACCTCCTGTAAGCAGCACGCAGGCTGCAGGATGGCAACGACACAGCCACCCCCCAGCCACGGGTTACAGCCATGGCAGAGCACAGAAGCAGAAGGTGAGATGAGTCCTGCTGGTGGAAGTTCCTCACTGCTGCTGGTTCAGGCTTCTAGGCGCTGTACAGCAATGACTGACATTGAAGCTCCAGTCATTTTTGATTCATTTTGTAAAGAAAGAAGAGTAAGAAAGGCTTATTTTACTAGAAATTATAACCTATGTGTCTCAGAGATGAAGAAAGCCACCACTAAATGTGCCAGCACACCAGAAAGGCTACAGCTGACCAGAAATTATATCTTGTATGTCCAAGAGTCAGCACAAAATCAGCTTAAACTGACCGTTACATCCTTGCAGGCCCTCCTTTCAGTGAGCCTTGGCAGAAATATGAGCATTGATGATCTTCCTGCAAACAGAAGTAAAGTAGAAAGACTTAATCTGCTTAGATGGCAGATCTGAGGGGCCTCCCGGAGCAGCACTTTTCTTCTGGAATCCTTGTGTGCCAGCCAATCTCAGGCTACAGTGGAAATGGTCTCCCCATCAGACATGCCCAGCAAAATTTCTTGTGCTATTGAAATAAGCAAGATGGTAAATCTCAGAAGTTCTCCCACAGCGTGTTACAGATTGGTCATGGGAACTGTGTGGTAGCATGATTACATGAATTTGTCTGACAGGAAACTGGTCAGTTGACAGCATTTTCTGGCTGTTAGTTCATTCTAGATATAAGATTATTAAGATCTTCATTATATGCCCCATGAAGCATATTTGGGCTACCTTCCCATGGACAGCTTAATCCATTCTTGAAACCCAAGAAGCATTTTCATCTGCATCACAACAGTAATGGAAAACCTGCAGCTCACAAAAACCTCTGGTTTCAGGGCTTCAAATTGTTGCTGTGTTCATGGGAAAACTCTACCCCAGAAGCCAAACCTGTACAAGGAAATGTTTCCACCACCTGCTGCACCTCCTCTCCACCCTACTGGGCCCTTATTGAGAACCCACACAGAGATTTTTCCAGAGCTCTATCATTTTTAGTATGTCCATCTCTTAACTTCACACAAACTGAAAATGCTTTTCTTATTATTCATCTAGACAAGGCAATCTCAAAAAAACCCCATAGTTTAGTCACTTCCCAAACCTGTAAGATTTCCAGTGACAAAGAGCAGGTCATTGTCATCGCCCTGGCATTCCCTCCTCACTGAAAGAAACCCGGACAAGAAGAAGTGATTTGCCTGACCCTCCAGATAAAGTGTTTCCCTTCTGGAGCTATCGCAGTGATGTCCGATACCCACACCTCTCGAGGGGAACTCCAAAACTACTGCACATTATTAAAAAAAATAATAAAACCAAGAGAAAATACAACAAAACAACAGAACAAAACAAGAAACCAAAGCCACAGCTAAATGCATATAACCAAGAAGGGAAGGGAAGGATTCTTTTGATATATATTTAGTCAAAAGTCCTCAAAACGTCTGGCTTGAAGAGTAAGGGAAATGGGATGTAACAGCTACAGTCTCTTCCTGCTTCTTGCTGGACACCGCAGCGCAGGAGGGCGTAGGAAAGCAGAGTACTGTCAGCTGTAGCCGCCTTTCTGTCCGCTCCAGCGCCTGGCTTGCTCCGCAGACAGACGGACGGACGGAAATTGTGCGGTGAGGGTGCAAAGGCCACGAGCCTGAGAGAGGCCGGCGGCCGCCGCGGCAGCGCTGAGCCGAGCCCCCGGCAGGTGGTGGTCTCCGACAGCGCAGCGGAACGAACCGCTCGGCTGCTGCGGCTCCCGCAGAGCGGCTCCGCCACCGGGAAGGGGGAATCGCTGCTGGTGGCCGGTTTGCTTCGGGGTGCGAAAGCAGCGGGGAGGAGCGGCCCGCGCTTCTGGGAGTGTGCTGCTCTGCGGGTGAAGGGCGGCTACCCTGAGAGTCACATGGCCGGGGAGAGTCACAAGTCACGGCCGTCTCGGTAGCAGAGCAAACTGAAAATAAAAAGCGGGTTTGACTGAATTATAGTGATATCTTTTTTTTTTTTTTTTTTTTTTTTATTTTTTTTTTAAATTTTGGGTTAATCTTAACTCCCCCCTTTGGTGTGGGAAGATCTGACACCTCAGAATGCAAAATTACCTGTCCTACTGCTGCACACAGAGTGCGACCTCCCCAAGCCAGAAGTGATGCGAAGCTGCTGCACAGCTCACTGGTGCCGTCACTTCAGTGTTCTTTGGATGGCTACAGCAGTGATCACTACACTCCCAGGGCTTCTGTCACCATGATACAGAGGGTACCACAGAGACACGAACCCCAGCAATTGGAGCAAGTGTGGCACAGACCCACCTTAAGGCACACGCGCAAGGGGCAGAATGCCCATTGTAGGGTCAACCTTCACATTCTGCAGTGGTTTATGTGGCTTTGTGACTTTTAACATTAACTTCTGTGAATGTTGTAACTGCCTGGGTTTTGAGAGAACAAATGGAAAACAAACTCACCACAATGGCCTCATACCTACACCTCTATGGGTCAGAGTGGGACTGAAACATCTGCTGTATGATGCCCACCTCTGCTTGAGCGTGTAATGGAGCTTGAGCTGATGGCACAGAGCTGCCAATCTCTGTGAGCCACCGCTAAGGGCAGCTAAGCACACACACAAACCTCAGAGGGGTTTGAGGCGCCCGACGACCAAGGACAGCCACTAGCAGCCACCAGCAGCACCATCAGGGAACGGCTCTTTTATCCATGTGGCAGTGCTGTGCTGGAATTAAATGCATCTTCAAGGGTTTTAGCTGCCAAATTCTAAGAAGTCCCTAGAGAAATGAACATTTTCTACAGCTTTTAGCATTTTAATGGTTTGGGCTGAAGTTAAATCCCCATCTCTTTGCCAGAGTCATGCCTCAATGCGCGGAGGCACCCTAGTTTGCACAAATTTATGTGTTTTGATGGTACAAAATGACTCTGTGTGATTTTAACATGGGCAAAAACAAGTGTTTCACCACAAACTGGTTCTGGTCCTGGCTGAACTATTTTTAGGAAAACTTTCAAGCTGAAATTCAGCCTGAGGCAGGAAAGTAGTATGAGAAATTTCAAAGAAATGAGGTTTGGCAGGGAAATTGGGTGGAGCAGCCCTCTCCCTACACCCTGAATCCACAAGCTCTGCAGTAGCACTGGAATGCATCTGGGTATTATGAAACCTACAGAGAGTGAGGAAAGTCCTTCTTCCCATCAGATGTAGATTCGCCTTTTTTGTTGTTCTGGGTTTTTTTGTTTGTTTGTTTGTTTTCCTCCAAGTCCTTTATAAATTTTCCAGGAAGATTTCAATTTATTTTTTTTGGGGGGTGAGCCAATCTGCTTGTGTCACGAGTGGAAACCAGCAGGCCGCTCCCATAGCCCACCCCGGGCACAGCCTGGCGCCACTAGCTGAAGAAGCGGCCTTCACCTCTGTGGGGTCTATGGCTCTTTTTCCCGGTCTCTCGCCTCCCGCTTAGCCCTCCCTCGCCCTACTCCACAGTCTCTTCACACACCCGTTATTGCCCGCCCGCCCGGCTCCCGCTCTGCGTGTGCGCGGTGCCGGCCGAGGAGGGGAGGGCGGCCGAAGCGGAGGCGGGAAGGGGTTTGGGGGGGTTGCGAGGCGACGGGGGCCATTTTGCCGGCGGCGGCGCATGGCTCGCTCCCCACCGCGAGATGGCGGCCGTGCTCCGTCGCGGCCGGCGCTGGGGGCCAGCGGCAAAGCGGGTGATGCCGGGCACGGTGCCGCGCGTCAGGGCGATGGAGTCTGCAGTCACCCAGGCACAAAATATCACTGGGAGTCGCTGGGGAGCGAAGGGGCGGCCCTGAGGATATGCAGCGGGTGGGGCGGCGAACATGGCGGCTCCGCAGCAAGGCTGCCGCTGGCGGCCGCTCCAGAAGCCGGAGCGCTTCACAAGCGGCTCCCGAGCTCTGTGAGGGCTCCCTGGAGCTGAGGGTTGAGAAATACACGGAAAGGGCTTCGTCTGGGTGGAGGGGAGCGCCCGGCCCCGAGTCTGCTCGGGCAGCGCAGCCCGGGCCTTGCGCTGCTCCCATGGCGTGGGGTCGTGTGTGTCAGCGGCCGCCTGAGTCTTGTGTTCGCAGGGCCGTGCGGCCCGCAGAGCGCAGCAGGGAGCTGGAAGCTCTGAGGTCAGTTTGCCTTCCGCAGGCCACTTTCCTCCGGAGCCAGGACCTCCCCCCTCCGGAGGCAATAGGAAGTAGCAGCCGGCAGGCCCGGCCGGCCCTGGTGCGTTGCTAGCGCCCTCCCTGAGGAGAGCCTGGTAACTGCTCCCCCAGGGCTGGTCCCCTTCGGGGACACCTGAGACCCCGATTCCGATACAGCACAACAGCCCATCCTCTTCCACACCTCGTAGAAGGAGTTTGTCTATTAAAAGCATGTAACCTAACAATGAAAATAGTGTGTCTTTGACCAAGTGTCTCCTTTTCCCATGAAAAATCAAACCACATTTTTGTTTCACATTGTGGTGTGGTTGTGGTTTTTTTCTGGTTTTGTTTTTGTTTTGGTGATTTTTTTTTTTTTGTTGTTGTTTGTTTGGTTGGGTTTTTTTTGTTTTTTTGGGGGGGGCGTTGTTTTGGGTTTTTTTGTT
>JANHGN010027305.1:3059-29460 GCA_024605025.1 Megaceryle maxima
CTGGGCCCCCTGCTCTGGGTGACCCTGCTGGGTGGAGCAGGGAGGTGGCACCAGAGCATCTCCAGAGGGCCCTTCCAACCCCACCATGCCAGGATTCTGTAGTGGCTGTAGGGAGGAGGTGCAGGTCGGACTCTGCCTGGGACTGTTGGGTGGCCAAGATCCACAGTGTGGGTCTGACTCCAGGGCTCCTTCCAACACTTGCTGAATGGCTCTAATGGCTGCAGCTTGCACAGTAAATCCAGCACCAGCTGCTCCAGAGCACCTGATCCCTGATGGGGCTGAGATCAAATCCTGCCAAGATCTGCAACAGCATACTGTGACCAGCAGACGAGAGCTGTACCTAGGAGCACCACTGGAGATATGGTCCAGGTCCAAAAAGCTATTGGTGGGACTGTTCTTTTAGTCATTCGGTTGTAGGGAAGCAGAGGTGGGGACTGGAGCAGCTTCTTAGATGTTTTCCTTGCACAAAGGGCTCCCTTGAGATCTATCAGCCTGAATGGGAAGAGCAGCACAGGACCAGGCCACTGTGCTGAGAGCAGCTCAGGACCAGGGTACCATGCTGAGAGCACTCTGCCCTGGCAGCCAGAGCACCAGG
The DNA here is from genome assembly GCA_024605025.1 of Megaceryle maxima. Classification (NCBI taxonomy): domain Eukaryota; kingdom Metazoa; phylum Chordata; class Aves; order Coraciiformes; family Cerylidae; genus Megaceryle; species Megaceryle maxima. The sequence continues at coordinate 3,655 of JANHGN010027305.1, forward strand.
AAAGCTTGCAGGAGTTAATTTCTGCTCCACTTAAAGGAGTGTTTTCTTTATGGTTTTTGTCTTCTATGTCTTCTCTTTGTTCTGCTGAAAGAAGCTTAGGATGAAAATCATCGCTGATGTTTTCATTGCAAACAAGGGATTCTGGCAATTCTCAGGCTGGTCCCCTCAGTGAAAGCAGTGAATCCAAACATGGCTGCGTTGTGGAATAAAACATCTGAGCTCCCATACCCAGAACTGCACCGAGATCCCCTGTTCCCTCTCGGCTCCAGATCAGGTGTTATCCACACATGCCCCAGAAGCCGGCAGTAAAGAGACAACTTGAGAGGACAGTCACCGTGTCATGCGATGAGGATGCTCCTCCACAACCTCGCAGAAGAAACAAACTGTGGAGGCTCCTCACATCAGGGCGGGGCGTGTCATGAGATCTGGAATTCACGTGAAGTCATGAGAACTGGAATTCACGTGGTGAGGGAAGGTGAGAAACCCCAGAGAGTTCTCCAACGCAAGCAGGAACAACCTCTCTCCAGCCTGATGCCAGAATTTAACAAAATAAAAACAGATTAAAAAAAATAATCTGTGCTACTCCAGGATTTAATTTATCATTTAGGAAAAGGGAAGATCTCTGTTCAAGCTGAGATGACAACAGGGTTGATATTGAAGTTTTCGCGCAAGCTACTGCAGAGGAGGGTTACTGTCCACACGCTGCTCCTGTACAGACCTGTAGGACACAACAATGCAAGTACCTGCCCACGCCAAGGACCACCTATGTGCAGAACCTCGTGGCAGTGTTTTTCAGCTACAGGTGAAACCATTACAAGATGACATTTCGTCTCCAATTTGAGCTGAATGCAAACACAGCATTTTTCATTCATCTCCAGTTGCACGTCTGATTCAAAGAAATGCTGCCAGTTTGCTTCAAAAAGAGAGATTTAAAGCAACGAGATCAGCAGATTTTGAACCGAGACGGATGGTAACTTCAGAAACCACAAGCCCTTGGACTTTCACCTGGTGTCTCCGCTACCTACCCACAACCGCTGGCTGAACCAGCACTTCCAGCTGTAAATTTGAGCCGCTCCAGTGGCCGGCGACAGGTAACGGATTGGACGCAAGGCGAGCCATTCGTGTCGTCAATCGGGTAATCGCGCACGAGCGCCCTGGCCGCGCCACACTGCAGTGCGCAGGAGAGGGGAGGCCGCTCGTGCTCAAGGGCTTCTTCTGACGGTAAGCAGGCGGCTGCAGGAGCATGGTCATGTACCACGGGTGTTCCTCCCCAGTTACCCCTTCCTGCTGCTCTTTGTCCTCGCACTGTACGGGGCCACAGCCCACGCTGCCGTGCGCGGTCAAGAACACGCCTTGGTACAGGCTGCTGATTCCCGGAGCCCTCCCGCCGCTCCTGGTGCCGCCCACCACTAAATCCCCTGTCTCCCCTCCGCCTGCGAAGCGATGGCTCGGACGTGGCTCTAATTTTAGAATAAAGGTAACTTCTCAGGTTATTTTTTCTACACCCTTAGAACGTACCTACAGAAAGCAGCTGTGAAATTTTCCCTTTAATCTCGTTCAGAGATGGTTAATCCTTCCCAGCACACCTTCCCGACAACCCTGCAGCATGGAAATGTTAGCGATGCCAAAGGGGGCTGTGGGGTCTCAGCGCGGGCCCTCCTCTGCCCTCTCACCCCCCTACAGCCAGGGGAAGGGGAACACAAGTTCCACTTTGGCTGCCGCGGGGCAGCTTCAAACCCCTCCCAAAAGCAGCTTAAAAGACCCGGGCTGAAGGGGCTGGGGCGGTGCCTTCCCTGCCCGTTGGCTGCGCTGTGAGGATGGCTCCACAAAGCTCTGAGCATTGTACGATGCAGCTGGTGTCGTTCCAAGTCCATTCACTGGATTTAACTCCGCAGAAGAGCGTTCCTTCAAGCAGGGAAGTCCCGCGTGCCTCGGGAAGCTCCCCGCACGCAGCACCGGCACGCAGGGGAACTGCTCAGGGCCTGGAACAATTTGCTTGGGACAGACAAGGCATGAGGAGTCCCTGGTGTGACGGGGCTGCAATGCTCCATGGCTCCAGCAAACCCACCACTGATGTCAGAGATACCAACGGGCTGCGTTGATGGCAGAAGAAGGGAAATGTGTCCCCTCCCAGCTGCGAACAGCAAGAGCAGCACATGCTGGGATGGACACCAAGAGTAAGTGCAGGTATTCTGGTGGCCTGGGTGAACTGGGCAGATGTGCCTCATCCTCCTCACCTACAACACAGATGTATCCCCTTCTGAGCTGCGAGACTTGAAACCTGGGGCAGGGTTGTAGGAATCATCTCCTTTAAAAGAAATAGTTCACAAGCACGTGGAGCCCTCTGCTCTCTGGAAAACCCAGCAGGCCACAGGTCAGGCTGTTCATTTCCCTGCATTGAACAGGATCATGGATGATGACCCACAAATAATTTCTGCAGGGATATTTTTTCCCCCCAGGTCATGAGAGGCAAAGAAGAGCTTAAGGAAACCGAGAAGAGGATGAATCAATTGCATTAAGGATCTATACTGCAAAGTCTTTGAGATGGCAACACTGCATTTGCTGCCTCAAAGTCCCGCAGAGCAGCTACAAACTGCCTTTGGATGGGGCTGGAGGGACCGCTTGCACTGCACGGGGAGGGATGAGGGAGAAAGCTTTAGCTGCTAAAGGCCTGGATTGATAAAACCTCAAGGGTTTGGGTTGCCACCGTTCCACTTCTGCACGAGGAAGGAGAACAAATGGTGTTTGTAATTATCCAAGCTGCCGAAGACCTGGCCACACAGAAAAGAGCGTTTGGTGTCAGGGCCTATTTGCAACACCCCTGGGACAGCCATCCGAGAGACGTGGTGGGTAAAAGAGCAGCGCTAATGGCGATGCTGCCCTGCCTACAAGGAGAGTAGATTTACTACAGCGGCTTTGCAAAGGAGGGCCGAGGAGTTAAGAATAGCACTCCAGCACTGCAGCTTTTTCTGTCTTTGCTAAATACCAGGCACTAGAAATACCATCATTTATTTATTCCTTCTCTTGAAATCTTCATTGGACATCTGCCCACAGCCCCATCAATTTACTGATAAACCTGAAAGCTCCAGGTTAAAAATTCAGTACAGACATATTTCCAACCAAGGAAAGACTGAGGTTTTCAAATCACGTAGGAGAGAGAAGCCTTGACTTGGCATAATCAAAGTCCAAAACACCAAGGGCTTCCCTGTTCTAGAAGAGGAAGAGGGCCACAAAGATGATCAGGGCTGGAGCACCTCCCTACAAGGCCAGGCTGAGAGACTTGGGGGGTTCAACCTGAAAAAGAAAAGGCTCTGGGGACACCTTACTGCAGTCTCCCAGTATCTGAAGGGGGCTACAAGAAAGCTGGGGAGGGGCTTTTTATAAGGGCTTGTGGTGACAGGATATGGGGTGATGTCTTCAAACTGGCAGAGGGGAGATTGAGATTAGAAATGAGGAAGAAGTTCTTCACTCTGAGGGTGGTGAGAGCCTGGCCCAGGTTGAACGGGGAAGCTGTGGCTGCTCCATCACTGGAGGTGTTCAAATCCAGGTTGGATGGGGCTCTGAGCAACCTGCTGTAGTGGGAGGTGTCCCTGCCCGTGGCAGGGGGTTTGGAACTGGATGATCTTTAAGGTCCCTTCCAGCCCAAACCATTCCATGATATGAAGTATTAAATAAATGCTCTCCTTTCTCTCTACACCCTTTTTCTGCTTCCACAGGGACTGGCAAGGAGATGGGGTCCTGCAATGAGACTTCACTTGCTTCATCTTCAGCAACTCACTCCATTTCCAGGGTCTTGTGTCCTTCCCAGTGTCCTAGCATCCTTCCCAGTCTGGGCAAACCAACTACCTCCTCCTTTGATCAACCCTGGGGACTGCACACACTCATTTTAACTCATCTCCTGGATGGCTAACTGAGACTTGGTTAAGCCCCTTGAATATAAAACTATAAGATAAAATACTCCTCTGTCCATCACCATTGGCCTAATGTAAAGACAGAGCAGGAAGGACACGGAACAACCACATTTTTGCTTTACTATTCACCAAAATAAAACACCATCCTGCACATAAGAATATTTATTTTCTCCCAGGACAAGATGGTACAAAAAAGGAGCACAACTGACACACGTCAATCTCACTGCTTAATATACTCCCATAAAGGGCAGTATGGAAACTGGTACTGGAAAACAAATAATCTGAGAAAAATAATTCACTTTCTCTCTGCCCATTACCCTGAAGTTCAGATAAGAATGTGCGGGGGTCTTAATAACAGCAAAAAAAGCACCACTAGGAAACAGGGTGAGGCATCTGGCTAAAGGAGTCAGCCACCACCGAGGTGCTGTACTCCTACACCACGTCCTGCTTGTTGGGGTGTAACACCGAGCGCACCACCGCCGAGCACTCAAGATGATCAGTCTCACAAAACAGGCACCACTGACAGTACCGAGGCCTTTAGCAGGAGGTAGAGAGGCCAATGTCCCCACCCGAAACACTGCATCCAGCCCTAGAGCCCCCAGCACAAGGTGAACAGGGACCTGTTGGAGCACATCCAGAGGGGGCAATGAAGATGATCAGAGGGCTGGAACCCCTCTGCTGGGAGGCCAGGCTGGGAGAGCTGGGGGCATTCAGCCTGCAGGCTGGATATCCAGGAAAAGGACATCAGTTGCTTTTACTGGTAATAAGAACTGTGATATAATGGCCAGTGCTGAACTCCACAGAGAATTAATCACACTGGTGTAGAATACTAGGGATGTCCACTTGTTATGAGGAAGAGACAGTACTGAGTCGCACGAGGAGGACCAGAGAGAGAGTTTACATTAAAGTCCCATCACCTCTCATGTGGCCACTGATTATCCAGAGCAGGGCTTCGAATGCCTGTGGATTAGAGTCTCGAGTCATCAGTTAAAAGGTCCTTGTGGTTTAGAGCCAGCCATTAAGTGAGCACCACGAGGCTGCTCCCTCACTGCACCCTGCAGTGGGATGGGGAGAGAATCAGGAGAAAAAGGTAAAACCCCATGTGCTGAGTTAAGGAGAGTTTAATAGAACAACACAAAGAGAGAAGACACAACAGTAATACCAATAATACTCATGAAATAACATGGAAAGTGAGCGACACAATTGCTCAGCAGCCAGAACCCACCTGCACTTGCTTCCCCATCTCCCCATCCCCTTATGACTGATATCAAATACACCACTGTCTCCTTCGGTCCCAGCTCTCCTGCTGTGGCCCCTCAAAGCTTCTGGTGAAAATCAACCCCACCCCAGCCAAACCCAGGCAGATTTTCTTGCAGACCACTAACTACCAAAAAAACCCACTAAGTGTTTATCTCCCAAGTTGTAAAAAATAACATTTGCACTATCAAGGCAACTTCAGCCTAGAGGAAAATGCTGACGAAAATTCTCTCCAATGCACAGGAACACACATTTGGACCGCAATGTCTTGAGTAAAAACCTGGTGACTGCTTTTTAGCCAGCTGGGGATGATGTGGAAAGAAGAAAGTCCCAGCTAGCCAGGTGAAAATTTGATAATACCGCAACAACTTCCCAGTCCCGTTGCAAGCCTGTCAGTCACCAGGCAGATGATATAGAATGGCTAATAAATCCAGACAGCAAAATGACCAATCGTTCATTTTTCACTCTGCTGCTGTGGAAATACCTCATCTTCCTTTCCACTACCAAGTAAGGATTTTTGGCATGAGCTGCCTGAGACCGAATAAACTGTTCACATCTAGTGAATGTTGTGTATCACTCTCTTTATCATCTCCCTGAAGATCTTCCTGGTCCAAAAAAAGTTAAACTTTAATACATTGTGGAACATTGGGACATTCAAAAAGACCAGAAGGAAAGCAGCGTCAGGCCAGCGTTCAACACGGGGCAAGTAAAGCGATCCATGAAACTGCAAGTCAGAAAAATAACCAGTGCTCCTGGAAAAATGCTGGAAAAATTGACTTGGAATGTAACTGGTGCAGCATTAAAGAAAACCTGTATTATTAACATCGCCCAACCGAGCTTCAGAGTAAATAGGTCTTCCTTCCTCCGCGTAATTCCCTCCCCTGGTAGGGCATGCAGCTGCCTGATGCAGACAGCGGTATTGATCGTGCGACTGACGCTCGGCTGAGTCCTACATGGCGTTAAAAATGAGTGGTACAAAATGTCAGTCAGGCATGTTCCAAATGAACAAGCCCAGCTGAAGAACAGCAGCCAGAGCAGTCACAGGGGAATGTGGCCAAGCTTGTGGGTGCTGAAGAAGCTCTTCAGGGTGTTGGTCTTGACTCTACCCTAGATCCTCATCAAGTATCCTGAGATAAATGCAGATGTCTGATCAGATTTGTAGATGCCACAAGGCTTGGAAGAGCACAAGGAGCAATCAGGGCCAGGCAAACCCAGAACCAGGATCTATAGACATGGAAACCTTGCACATGCATTTTGAGATGTTCCACATCAGGGAGATGTGGTGTCCTGGGTGGCCACAGCAGCGGCACACTGTGGTTACAGCTCTGCAAAATGCTCCTGCCTGGGGTCCAAGCCACAGCCCTCCAGCCTCATCAGCAGCCTGGGTGGGAGCAGCACACTCCTGCCATGCTCCTCCAGCCTCCAGCCCAAGCTGCGTGGGAAGTCAACGGAAATTAAAACAGCCTCACCAGAACAGCAAAGCTCCCAAGCATGGAACGGCTCAGTGGTTCCACCTGCTCAGCCAACATGGGCCCAGTAACCCCAGGTTAAGGTGGGGGTAGGACACAAAGCAGGAGGAGGAACAGGAAGAGGAAACCCTCAGCACCTCTGTCTAGCAGGACATATCATAGGGTCCCATCCCAGAGACACACGGTCACCCCCATCCTCCCAAGTGTGACCCTGAAGTCTGGAGAAGAGGGACCTGTGGGAAGAGCTGCCCTGCCCTTGGTGAGTGGTGCAGGCAGGAGCAGGCTGGCTGTTCCTGTGCTCTTAAAAACCTCTGAGAAATGAAGTGGTGACACATAAGCCACCAAAATGACAGGAAAACTGGAGGAAAAACCTTCAGCTGAAAGACTGGAGGAGTTTGGCCTCTCTTTAATTAAAGGAAGATTGAATGTTGACTTGATTACCATGTATAAATACCTTCACGTGAAGACATACCAGGAACTAAAGTGCTCTTTAATCTAGAAGATAAAGTGTAACGACAGCTGAAAGCTGAAGCACACAAATTTAAATGCAGTACGAATTTTAACCACTGAGGGTGATTAACCAAATAATGAAGGAATGGCGCAGATCTGAATCAAGATTGATGACTCTGTGGAAACACGTTTAAGCTTTGTTTAGAGAACACAGACACACCAGGGTGAAGAGCACTCTGCGAGATAGAGGAGGTCAGGCTGGACGCACACGAGCTCCATCTGGTCTCAGATGCCAGGATCCCGTGAGCACTGAGCAGCAGGTTTATGTCATTCTCCCATGTCCACGAAACAGACCATAAAGCAAACAGTAACAAAGTGGGTTTGCACAAGAATTGGGATTCCAGAAGTGAGGTAGCCAAGTCTCCCTCTGCTCCAACAGCCCATTTTCATGTCTCATAGCTCTGGTTTTGCCCTAGATTCTGAGCCAGATCCAAATGACTATTTGGGTCAGGTGTATTCCCTCTTCCCCCTCTACATTTAACAGTCTTTTCTGTACTCAAGAGCCTGCCCAACAAGCCTCAACCTTTCTGTGAAATAACATCTGGGTTCAAACCATATCAGATCCAAAGCTCTCCCAGCATCTTTTCCAGCAGCCCGCTGCACAACGCAGTATCAGGTACTCTGGGAAGCTGAAGCAGCTTCAGAAGAGTGAAGGACTTTCTTTAGAAAGAAAGATCCCTCAAAATTCTTGTAAGGTACTGAGCAAAAATGAAGCCCACATGGATCCGAGCTGTTTGGACATGCCCCGGGGCAGACAGGGGTGGCACTTGCAGGCATCAGCTATCTGTTGTGTGAGCAGCTGCTCATCAGGACACCCTGGCAGGTTCAGCCAGAGGGGCTGCACCAGCAAATTGAGCAGTACAAACATTCCTGAGCACTGTTCAGGTGCTTCTTGCCAGAGTCTGGCTGCACCAGCTTTCAGCTCCCCAGCTCAGGAGCCCTTCCCAAAGGGGCGGTCGGGTGCAGCTGCAGTGGCAGGGAGGATGAGCGAGGTCAACAGTGTGACAATACCACGCTCTGCTGCCTGCTCTTGGTGCTGAAAAATGGTCTGGACACACAGAATTTCCAAGTACAGAGGTAGCCAGTGTTTCAGAAACAACCTGAAAAACCATCCAGCTGAACCAGAAACACAGGACATTAATGCCCAGATTGGACTCTGCTCATGGCTTGGACACATGCCCATGATTCACGCAAAGACCAGCTCTACAATAAATACTAATAACCTGCATTACTTCAAAATAGGAACAACAAAAGCAGCAACTCCTCTCTCAGAAGATGACTACGAGACGTCACAGCAGGGGAGATGGGGAGAGGGAAGATGGGGAGACGTCCTCCCTCACAGCCCCATCACTAAGGGAACCTGCTGGAACCTCATTCTCACTTCTCGCAGACAGGAGCCAGCACCCAGCCCGAGAGCCACTGCTCCAGCCACCAGGCTTCTCGGGGGTGAATTTTGCTCTCATAGCTAGGAAAAAAAAAAAAATCTGAGGAAACCAGAGGCCATTTTACTTTCTTGACCTGCAAAATACTTCTTAAACCTTCTGACTGCTTCACGAAGAGATCCTCATGCAGCAACTCGCATTCACCCAACTCTCCTGTCCCAGAGACAGCCTCGTCCTCCCCAGAATCCCCCTGAGAGTCGCACAGCCCCACAGCTCTTCCATTTCATGCCATGTTCCCAGACTCTGTAGCCTTCCCACACAAATCATCTTCTCCCAGGTGCCTTCTGTGACGTCCTGCTTCCAAGACCCAAGTATCATAAGAAGACACACTACTAAGAAATGCAACGTACATCCCTCTGTTCTGAGCCTTACATCGCGGGCAATAGAGCCTTTGCTACACCCCCATCAAAACCAAGCACTCCCCCAAATTCCCACTGTGTCCCCAGGACACTCTGTCCCCCAGCCCCGCTCCGCTGTTATCCCCTCTCTGGAGAAGCCAGTCTCACCTCCGGTATCCGGATCATGGAAGTTGGGGTCCAGTCCCTTCTCCAGCAGCCTGCAGACCTTCTCCACATTTAGCATCTGCACGTACTCCATGAACTTCTTCAGATTTGCCTGCAGCCGTGACACCCCAGGAAAACACACAATACACTGCGTTAAAACCCTGGTATGAAGAAAGAAGCCACCAGAAGAATATCCCCATTCAGGAGACCCAAGGCAACCACCAGGAATAATGGGGCAGCACCCACCAGAAGCCAGGACACATGAGGCTGTGACACAAATCTACCTGGTTTGGATGAGGCACATCAACAGACAAATAATTTCACACATTCATCAGCAATGCAGCACAGTGCTGGCTATGGAAGGTGTGGTACCAGATGAGAAGCACCCCAGTGATGGCCCCTCACTCCCAGCAGGACATAGAGGGGCTGGAGCGTGGCCAGAGAAGGGCAATGCAGCTGGGGAAGGGGCTGGAGCACAAGGGTGCTGAGGAGAGGCTGAGGGCCCTGGGCTTGTTGAGCCTGGAGAAAAGGAGGCTCAGGGGAGACCTTCTGGCTCTGACAGCTCCTGGCAGGAGGCTGGAGCAAGGAGGGGGTCAGCCTGGAGTTGCTCCAGGGGAGGTTTAGGTTGGAGCTGAGGAACAATTTCTTTCCCCCCTGGGTTGTCCAGGGCTGTCCCAGGCTGCCCAGGGAGTCCCCCTGATCCCTGGAGGGGTTTCCAAGCCCCCCGTGGAGCTGTGGTGCTGAGGGACAGGGGTTAGAGGTGCCCTGGCAGTGTTGGGGACATGGTTGGACTCATCGATCTGAAAGGTCTTTTCCAAACCAAACGATTCTGTGATTCTATGACCATGAGCTGCTCTGCCTGGTGTTCCATCCACATCTCACTGCAAAGTCGTACACATCATGTGTCACAAACTCATTCTAAGGGTGCATCACCCACCTGCCCACTGAACTTCATACACTTTGGGGGAAAGATCAAGCTACTCAAACGCCAACCTTTGTTGTATGGCCCAACAGATACAATCGCCACAGTCTGCTCTGAAACTGCTTTATTCTTGGGTATAATTTGCTGCCTTTGCCAAAGACTAAATCTTGTTCTCCTGAGCAGACTGAGTGCCCAAAAGACTCTCCTTTAAGTCCACCCCGTTGTTTCTGGGTTGTTCTTTTTTTCCCTTTTGGAGAGCTATACTTGGTGACAACAGTATTTTATTAAATTTCTAGACTCTAGAAATTGCAGCTCTGCCAGGCAGGCAGCTCTTGGCCGGGCTACGGCGCGCAGACACCCATCTCACACTCATTGCCAGTCCACATTTTCAGACCTTTGATTGCAGGTTGGCTGAGTTGTTCTGTGCTTATTTTAATCAAAGCAGCAGCAGCCAGCTTTAGGAAAGGCACCCTAGAAAGGGTCTGACACAGCAATGCTGAGCACTGAGCTGAGGGAAGTGTTTGGGAAAGGCTGGAACCAAGCAGCCAAGCTGCAGCCAAGCATCAGGTGAGGGCTCGTGCCCCCATGCACCATGGCGCAGCCGGCTGACCGCGCCGCAGCGAAGCGTGTCTTCCATGCAGTGAAAAAACACAGCTTCAACATTTTCAACAACGGGCTGGAACCCATCTGCTACGGGGTCAGGGTGAGGAAGCTTTGAGAGCAAACATAATGAAAAGGGCAGCTCCTGAATGCCCGGCCAGGTTCTGTCTAGAACTGTAGGCACATAAGCAAGGTCTTGAATTAGCTCAGCCTTGGCATAATCAAAGTCCAAAACACCAAGGGCTTCCCTGTTCTAGAAGAGGAAGAGGGCCACAAAGATGATCAGGGCTGGAGCACCTCCCTACAAGGCCAGGCTGAGAGACTTGGGGGGTTCAACCTGAAAAAGAAAAGGCTCTGGGGACACCTTACTGCAGTCTCCCAGTATCTGAAGGGGGCTACAAGAAAGCTGGGGAGGGACTTTTTACAAGGTCTTGTAGTGACAGGACGAGGGGTGTTATCTTCAAGCTGGCAGAGGGGATATTGAGATTAGAAATGAGGAAGAAGTTCCTCACTCTGAGGGTGGTGAGAGCCTGGCCCAGGATGCCCTGGGAAGCTGTGGTTGCTCCATCACTGGAGGTGTTCAAGACCAGGTTGGATGAGCTCTGAGTGACCCAGTCTAGTGGGAGGTGCCCCTGCCCATGGCAGGGGGGTTGGAACTGGATGATCTTTAAGATTCCTTCCAACCCAAACCAGTCTGTGATTCTATGATTTTTCCCCTAATTTGATAAAGAAAAAAAAAAAAAGTATCTTTTGTGAAGTAGAATGAATTCCAAAATGTTTCACTTGATAATTCATTTTGAAGATTTCCAGTTGGAAAATAGATTTTAAAAAGTTCTGAAAATACAAAATAGAATGCAGAAACATGTCCAATTCTTTTCAAAGACTTCCTAAGTACAACTCTGTCACATATCATTTGGTTTTGTCAAAAATTCATTTTCCAGGGGGAGAACTTAATAATTTTAGAACCAATTCTACAGAGGAGCCTGCCAATCCCAATATGTGACTCACAAGTTCACCTGCACTGCTTGCACCACTTCTCTGATGTGCTGAGGAGACCGTGGCAAGATGTCATACAGAAAACATTACCAAGATGAAACTTTCCAAGGATGAGACAAGTTAACATTGGGCTGTGAACCTGACCTAAACCGAATCCAGTCTGTATGTGGTTCATCTGCAGAACCAAGCCTAGAACACAGAGCATGGTTTTTTTCCACAGTCATCACCACAGAGACACACCATAAACAATCCAGGTCACGTATTTAAAATCATAGAGCCATTTATCACCCTACCCCCTGCAACGCTGCTCCATCTCAGCAGAGCTAATTAGCTCAGGCAAACCCAATTAGCTCAGGCAAACCCTTTGGTAATGCGGCTCCACTGCCCCGTGTGGGCTCCTGACCTGCTCCCTGACCCCCTGGTGTGGAGCACGGCCCCACTCCCTGTCCCCACCACCCTGCCCATCCCCAGTTGTTCCCCCCACATCCCTCCAGACCACACCAGTCCAGGCAGGGCTGCCAGGACAGACCCAACACAGCCACATGAGTGAGGAGAAACCACTCAGAGGGTAAAAATGGGGCTTGGTCACCCACACTGGAAGGTGCCGGAAACATCCATGTGCAGTGTGAGCCATTCCCAGAGCACCAACACTCTGATCACAAGTGCAGTGAAAGGGAAACTGGCACCAACAGCAATGGGGCACAAGCACTGCCTCTCCGGGTGGTGAGACCTTCCCCAACCCTTGGTGACACTTCTCCCCCAGATCCCCTCTGGCCTCACAGGTAACTGAAAGTAAAATCCACCTCCTGCTCCAGCATCCCTTCAGCTACTGCAGCCGTAGAGAAACCCTGAAGGAAATCACAGCTGCCTGCCAGCAATAGCACAGACGGGACTTGACAACTCCAGCAACCGCCTCCAGGATGCCATCCCAAAATGCCTCTTCCCAACCATCACCCGACTGCGCAGATTTAACCCTGTTCCTTCCACTCCTGCTCGTCCACACGCCTCCTCTCCTCCCCACAGCCATTCAGCAGACGGCACCAACCTAACCCGACAAGATGATGCTCCACACATGACCCTGATAAAGCCCTGCGGCCAGCACTGGCACAGCCAGTCCCATTGGGAACCACACCAGTGGTCACTGGACACAAGGAGGAAGGGACCCCACACACATGGCCCTGGAACTGTGATGCTGGCAGCCCCTGCCCATGCAGGACCCTGCTCCCACAGCCTCCCAGGACACTGTGGGTGCTCCCTGCCACAGCAAACTTAGAACCTCAGCGTGTGCCAGAGTAGCTCACAGCAGTGTCACTGTTAGAGAGCCACAGAGTCACGGAACCACAGAATCATTTTGGTTGGAAGAGACCTTCACGACCATCAAGTCCAACCGTTCCCCCAGCACCGCCAGGGTACTACTAAACCATGTTCCTCAGCACCACATCTACAGGTTATGCTGCCATAAGACACATCCCAGGAACTAACCCAATGTCCTGCTCCTCAGGTTCTGCCAGCAGCTCTCAATTACAGCCCCAGAAACACATCCCACCCAAACCATCAGCGCCCAGCAGCAGTCTGCTCATTTACACTTCTAGTTTTCTAGGTGCGCAGGAACTGAAAACATGCTTTCAACAGTAGGATGTTGATGCACTTGTGTCAGCTTTTAATGGCACTTCTTATATTTAGAAAGGAAACTGAGGAGCAAGTTCAAGAGCAAAAGGAGGATGCAGAGCGAGGCACCCTCCATTCTGGGATCTGCATTCTCCCGCTGTAGATGCCTGTTTGTCACCACGGCCCTATTGACGGGTCTACGCGTGGAATTTCCCTTTGGGGGAATCAATTAGTCCCCTGCATTTCCAGATGAAGAACAAAGAAGGTTCATCTAATCCAAGGCCTCGGACCAAATCCACAGCAACGCTTCAAATATAATTTACAAAGCCCAGACTATTAACCTGCTCATTTTTACACAGAAAAATACTCTTTCCATCAGTCTGCAGCTGGCGACTGCTCTGCAGAGGGCTCCAGATGTGCAGCTTGGTGACCATGGTAAGAGGTTGCTGCAGTTCACGTCACACTGTGGGGAGTGGGCAGGACAGCAACACGGACTTGGGAAATAACAGAAGTGGGATCAGGTAAAAATGAGAGGAAATCGCTCTGTCCACTTCAGTGCGATTCCAGTTACACTGAAGGCCTCTCCCACCTTAAGAAGGCGCCGTGAAGCACCTAACCCGAGCTTGCCACGTGCAGATGACACCAACATCTGTATTTCCCAGCCTGTATAAAAATGCCAAGGTTCAACCACCCCCCCCCCAACAGCTGTGAGTTCCAGCGCACTTTTTGCCTTCCGAAGCAGAAGCAAAACACACTTAGCCTTGAAACTGACTCAAGCACGACAAATATGTCACAGCCCTGTTCCTTGCTGGGCACCTTATATCCACTTCTTACACCCAAGCTGATGCTGGTATTTACAGTCCTCCCCGACAGGTTTTCAGCTTACGCTGCCCAGCAAAGCTCTCCTATCTGGTCGCTTTCCGTTTCAATTTAACTGGAAACACAGAATATTTTCCCTTATTTGGACCGATTCACTCGAAGCTGAGAGGAGATTTGAGAACTGAGGAAGTACCGAAGCTTGTTTTCCTCCCCCAGTCTATGAATAAAAACCTGGTGGGAAAGGAATGAGATCTCATTATTCTAAGAACTTGAGGGATTTGGGGCCAGGTTTTCCAATGTATTAAGGTGACGAGATATGAAGAGAGTGAGCAAATGTCAGACTCCCACTGAAATCAAGGGGAGCTCAGCAGATGCCTAAACCGCTTAGGCAATTTTGAAATCTCACTAGATACCTGCTTGTTTTCTGGCACTTAAATACCTTTGAGAATTTGTGATGAGAACCACTCACACAAAGCAAATCTCCCTTTGTTTAAAAGATCAGTCGGCTTTAAATACAAAAGAGAGGTACTGATAAATTTACTTTACGGCTTCTGTGTCCAGTACATTCAAGCAACATTTATTTAAGTGATAAAGACACAATTTAAAATATTGTTTTGCTTTGATTTGAATTGAAATTCAGCTTTCATCCCACTGCAGCCGGATCCAAACCGAAAGAACCCCAGCGCCGAAAGAAGCGCGCAGTGGCCCCGGCATCCCCTGCCCGACACGCGGAAATTAAAACCTAATGTATTTCCATGAAGCCATTGAACGGCTTCAACAAACTCTCATAACGGATCTTCCCATCAGCAAAAGCATGGTATGGAGGGTGAGGATCACAGTGATTTGCAAATCAATCTGTTCAAATGGCCACGGGAACCATAGTGGAGCAAGATTCTTCTGGGGAGGGAAGAAACACAAGACCCAGCAAAAAACGATGCAAATAAAATGGAAGCTCAGAGTAAGGCTCCGCCCCGCTTCTTTAAGGGGTGCTTGAAGTCTCTTATCTCCCAGGTGCCTTCACGCCAGCAGTGGCAGGCAGCACAGCCTGGGCAGGGGCCGGGCCCAGGGCCACAGGCAGGTCGGACCCTCTCGTCTCACAATGGGACCAATGAGGCCTGTCGGGAAATGGTAATAGAGATGAGCTCACCCCTTCTGCATCCCCACCTGCTACCTGGAAACCCTCTAGGAAGCAATCCCTGTCCTTGGGACCTTCTTTCTTACAGGAAATGCTACGCCCCTGCCTGAGGAGGAGGAGCTGACAGGCGGTTGGGGTCGGGCTCTGCTCCCAAGGAACAAGCACCAGGACAAGCAGAACCGGCCTCAAGCTGCCCCAGGGCAGGTTGGGGTTGGACAAGAGGAACAATTTCTTCCCCCCCTCCGACCCCTGCAGGGTTGTCCAGGGCTGTCCCAGGCTGCCCAGGGCAGGGGTGGAGTCCCCGGGATCCCTGGAGGGGTTTCCAAGCCCCCCGTGGAGCTGTGGTGCTGAGGGACAGGGGTCAGTGGTGCCTGGCAGTGCTGGGGACATGGTTGGACTTGATGAGCTCAAAGGTCTCTCCCAACCAAAACAATTCTGTGATTCTCTGATCCTCATAAGGAGCCAACACCTAGGTTTGCCCTCACCCTTTGGGCTACTGCCCAAACCACGGCTCTGCTGCTTCAGTTCAGTTCATATATCATGACCCAAAACACCCACCTCAGCAGGCAACTCCTGAGCATGTTTGAGGTGCTTTTGTTTGTCTACAAGAGCAAGAAGGAGTCTGATGCTGGGCGAGTGCCTGGGGCCGGGGCTCCAGCCCCACAGCTGGCAGTGGCCAAGCCACGGCCCATTATCCTCCACTAGCACCGAGCCACAAGGAAAACCAACACCCTCCAGAAAAGAAAAGCTCATTGAGAGGAAGCTGGTGCAAGGGAACAAGCCTCTCTCTCTTGAATTGAAATGAAAGAAGATAAATGAGATATTCTTCTTGCAGAGAAATTATTCTGTCACTCGCTATTCAGCGCAGGCTGGGTGCTGGGGGAAGCCAACCGCAGGCACTCGGCTTGGTGCTCTGCATGAGCAGAAAGACAACACAACTCCTTCTTGCCAAGCACACGCTGATGTTTCCAGAGATTCCACTATGAAGGAAAGACTAATTTTCTCAGGGTCCAGTTTGCTCCAAAAGGCAGCTGGAATTAAGACAAAGCATTCACTTCCCAGAGCATGGTGGCTGCTGCAAGGTCACCAGCCCTGGAAGAGGCTGGAGAAGACCAACCTGCTCCCTCACACCACCTGCCTGACCACAGAGGCCATCAGGCAGCAGCAAACAGACCCCTCACCAATTCCCACGGAAACGTGAAATCATTGGTTTCATGATGCAGCGCAACAACTTTTATCCGTGTTGCGATGGCCAGCTCAGTTCGTCTCCACACCCACCTGGAGCACCCCCAGGGCAGCAGGACGGGGGCCTTGCAGAGGCCCATACGTGGAGATGCCCAGCCCTGGCAGAGGACTGGGGGCAGCCCCCACCATCGCAGTCCCACCAGCCTCAGGACACTGCCGGGATGTACCGGCTCTGACCGGGAGAGACAGTAGCTGGTAGAGGCTGTGGTTTGGATTTGTGCTGGAAATGGTGTTGGTGTCACAGGGACATGCCAAGGGCTGTTCTGCTCCTCACCCTGTCCTGCCAGCGAGCAGGCTGGGGGTGCACTGAGAGCTGTGAGGGGACACAGCAGGGACAGCTGACCCCAACCAAGCAAAGGGACATCCCAGACCATATGACATCATCCTCAACAATAAAAGCTGTGGGAAGGAGGAAAAGGGGGGACATTTGGAGTGGTAGCATTTGTCTCCAAGTCACTATCAGATGTGATGGAGCCCAGCTGTCCTGGGGGTGCCTGGACACCCACCTGTGATGGGAAGCAGTGAATGAATCCCTTGGTTTGTTTTGCTTGCGCAACTTTTGCTTTACCTCTTAACTTGTCTTTTTCTCAGCCCACCAGTGATTTCACTTTCACCCTTCTGTTTCTCTCCAAACAACACTGAATCCAGGTCAGTTGTTACCAGAGGAGGATGGTGGGCTGGATAGGCTGTGGTCTCCCAGGGCAGAAGAAGTCAGAGAATAGCAAGAGGTCTCCTGCAGCAGAGTCAGGATGGGCCTTGTTTGCGCACAGCTAGGATACAGCCATTGATGAGGTCTGATGTGTCTCTTGCTGAAGCTGGGGACCATGGGAAGCAGATGGCACTGACAGCATTACTAAAGAGAACAGCAAGACACCACCCTGCTCTCCATCCTCAAGACTTGAGTCCTTGCCCCAGCCTTGACCACCCTCAGCCACTACTAACGCAAAACCCTTCTCCATCTGAAGGTGGGCACAGGCCCTCAGACGCGGCACCACCACAGGCAGTCACTCCTGCATCCCTCTCCAGCGGCTCGTCTCTTCCCAAGGTCCCTCCTGGCCTGCACCAGCAAATTTCCACTGCCTCCTCCCAGCATCGCCGTGGCCATGGCACGCTTTCCCCTCACCCAGGCTCCCCACGTCCCGCTGCTCCACAGAGCAGTGCTGCTGTCCCCTCCCCGCTGCGGCACCCGTCTCACACACCACGGGCATTGCCCACCATGCTGACACCTTCTCTCCTGTGGCTTCGTCACCTCGTTCTGCCCGTAGCTGCCCAGCTCTGCGCCAGCTGTACCCGCAGAGTTTGCAGCGTGAGGGTCACCGGCTGTGCCAGCGCCTCCGCCTCTGCACTGATGTCAGTAATGGCCTCCCTGCTCCTCATAATCACTTTAAGTGTGTTTTAAGTGTGTTGCTTCTTTCCCCTTCGAGCAGGTAATATCCCGAGTCCCTCGGCAGCAAAATGTCCTTTGTGGACATTTCGGTAAATGCCAAGATTTTTCTGCACAGATTTTCGTTTATAAGCACAATGGGATTGCCCTTTTCTAACATGCATTTTTTTGCACTCCCATTTCTAAATGCTCTGCTGCAATTCCAAGGGAAAAATACCTCTAAGAAATGTCACTGCCTAAAGATCCCAAGAGGTGTGAGGGACCGAGGCTGATGGACTGATGTCACTGAGTTGGCTCGTTATTGTTAGCAATACAAGAAACCAGTTTCCCTGCTTCTTAGGACAAGTCCACTGGCACTCAAAAAAAATTAAAAAAAAATTAAAAAAAAATAAAAGAAGGAGCTGGTTTTATTTTTCTTGGTTTTCTTTCTTGATGGCAGTTAAGAACCATTTTTCAAGGTCATTAAAAGATTCAAGTACTGTGTCTTGCCAGTAAAAATCAGACTCTAAACTCTGAGCATCTTCGCACTTTGCGCTTGTTCAGAGGACACCATTAGCCACGGGCATAAAGATTTCGCATGTACCGCAGCCTCAGGAGCGGATCCACTGCCCTGTCAGACCGGCAGCTAATCCCTCACTGTCCTTTAAATTACCATATCTCAGAAAAAACAGCATTCCCTTGCATGAGCCACCAAATAATGGGGAAGCCTCTCACCTCAAGCGACACATATGGGCTGCACCACACCGCAGGGGCATCACTTCTGTGTGCCTGCCTTCCCAGAAGAAAATGCCAACCCCCAAATGTGCTGGCAGCAGCAGAGCCCCCTGCGGCAGAGCCCTCCTGCACCAGCCTGCAGAGCTGGAGGAGCCAGCTATCCCCCAAGCCAGCCCACGGATGTCCAACGTGGGGAGCGAACCCCCAGTGTGGTCCTGTGGCATTGCCAGCCCCGCATCTTCCCTCGTGGGGTCGGTGGCACGGCGGGAGGTCCATCTCCTGCCATCCCTCGCCCGGCAGTGCCTGGCACAGTGGCAGTGGCACAGCAGGTGGGGGGGAATCAGGCAGCACCATGCTCTTCGCATGGGGTCCGTGGTCCCTGGCAGCTCGCCACCATCTCCCTCTGCTCCACCAGCTGTTGCCCCAGAGAGCAGCCCGTGTCACTCCGCTCTCCATCCCGCTCTCATCCTCTCCCCCCAGGAGGCTGCAGGCACACGCTCCACTCACTCTCTCCCTGCATCCACCCGTGCCGGGCGGGTCAGTCACGCTGCCGCTGGCTCCCGGCACTGCGTGCACAACGAGCCTCCTGGTGCTACTCCTGGGCCACCTCCTCTGCCTCCTCCAGCGCAGCCCCGCAGGATCAGCCCGGGGCAGCACAGGGGCTCCTTTCAAGCCCCCACAAGAACCACAGCGCTCACGGGCTCTGGAAAAACACCTGCCCAAGGCAACACTCGTCAGCATCTTCCTGACAGGCAAAAGGGAGCGGGGATGGAGAGTCTCACAAGGGTTGGTTTAAAAATAAAGAAACAATGAGGAGGAATTTTGTTTCTTAAGTAGAAACTAGAGCATGGAGATTAAGTGAATGTTCAGTAAAGGGCCTTTAGGGCAACTACACGTGTCTAGGGGAAGTCCTCAGATGCTGCCACCCAGGTGTCCCTGTGGCTGGTGCCTCCAGCTGTCCCTCCAGCAGACTGGCAAGGCTCAGGACCATGATTCATGCTTCCCGCTGCCAAGAAGATGCTGAGAGCTTTCCAGATCTGCTGCCTGGACATTCTTAAGCCACCAGGCAGAAGCCTCATGACTTTAATCTTTGTGAGTCAAACCTAAACCCTAAGAGCATTTTGTTTCTTGTCTCTGCAGCAGACAGAGGACCTGCTTCTGCAAACAGATGATAGAGAAGCTGCTTCTCCAAAGCAAAGAGAAGACCGGCATCTATCTTCCCATGAAGATTTTCACCCTTGGAGTAGGTCAAGCCCTCTGGGAGAAAGTTTTCTTCCCCTCACTTCACGTCTGTGGTTCCACACAGCTCAGTTCCTACCGTTGTACCTGTTCACTGAAAATTTACAACCCTAATCTGCCTCTTGCAGAGCAGATGTGACCAGAAGCAAATCCTGCAGACACACAGCAGGAGCCACGCAGGGGCCTCTGCCCCAGGAGGCTGAGGAGGAGAAGGAACCACGCCTGGGTGCACCTCTGTGGTCAGCCAGTCCTGGGCACCTCCTGCATGTCTCAGGCAGAAGCAGCTGAGAAGGGTCAAGGCAGACATGGCAGGTGTCTCCTCAGGAGGCTACAAGGTGCCCAGCCCCTGCGAGAAGTGGTTGCTCTGCACCAGAGAGTTCTGAGCGAGCTCGTGATACACAGCACCAAGGGAGACAGCAGCAGCCCTGGGGTCCCAGCCAACCCCACGTCCTTCCTCAACAGAACCCCCAAAGTCTCTCTGCATGATCTTCTCAAGCACCATTCCTGCTATG
The DNA here is from genome assembly GCA_024605025.1 of Megaceryle maxima. Taxonomy (NCBI): domain Eukaryota; kingdom Metazoa; phylum Chordata; class Aves; order Coraciiformes; family Cerylidae; genus Megaceryle; species Megaceryle maxima. The sequence goes on from JANHGN010027305.1 coordinate 23,921, forward strand.
GTCTCTGTTCTCCAAACACCCACATGGTCCACTCAGCACCTGCACCATTAATCTTGACACATGCCTTGATCACTGCAATAGACCAAGAGCACTTTCCACTTCACAGGAGGGTCCTACCGGCAAAGTCCTGACCCAAACGCAGGGGTTAACACCAGAGCCAAAGCAAGGGGTCCATGCGCAAGGTGGAGGCGTGCGGCAGCCTCTCACTAGGGGAGGGGAAGGCATGCTCCTCAATGTGCACCATTGTTCTCTCCAGGCATTTATTGACTCCTCCAAGCCAGAGAATACAGCTTCTCTTCAGCCAGCCTGTCACATGTTCCTCTGCCTCACCACCCCACGGGAAGCTGACCCCACTCTCTCCTGCACAGCCTCGTCCAACCACACATGGGCCGGCTGGCACATGGATGCAGTCCAAGTCTACGCTCACGTGGGCACCTCACCACGGCTCGAGGGGCTCCTTCACGCCCCCTCCCCTAAACAGCCCCAGGCTTCAGCAAGAACCATCCATTACTCAGGAGAACTTTGCAGTCTGGCAAGCAGGGGAGACTGAAACGTCCCAAACCTGGTCTCCTCTCTGTGACAGGCCACCATCAGCGCTGAACATGCTGCCAGGGCTTTGAGCTTGCCAGCTGGACTCCAGCCTTACCTTTGTATGGAGCTTGGCAAACTGCTTGTCATCCAGCAGAGCCTGGGTGTACACACGCCTCTTGTACCGGAACTGCAAGAGGGAAGAATGTCAGATATGAGATGAACAGAACCCACTCAGCACCAGGCCACTCTCGAGCGGCTCCAGCAAACGGCAGCTTGCCTGGAGACATTCAGCCCAGCCCCAAGAACAACAACAGACCCAGGATACGCTGTTCTTCACAATTTGCTCTAATGGTTAATTACTTTTCTCGTTAAAGAAACTCCGAGCAGTTTTTCATACGAATCTGTCTGGCTTCAGCTTCCAGATGGTGTGGGCTTTGTTCTGCTTCTTCCCAATTAATTAATTAGGCAGCTCTCTAATAACAGAACGCCTTCCCCAGGTCAGTTCTAGAGCCCTCCTCCCCACAGGCTGGCTGAGCAATCAGGCTGTCATGGAGGGCTCTTCTCTTCTGGTCTCAGATCGTTTCTGTTGCTCCTTCCTGCGCTGCGCCTCCTTCCAATGGCCTTTCAAGTACCCAGACTGTCACCTACACGCTGCTCCAGCACCAGCCACTTCCACCCCAACCACTCCTAAAGCCCACTCACCACTCGTCAGGGTCACACTGTGCCTCAGCATCACTCTGCAAACTGCTGTTAAGTTGCTTGACCAAAAGGCTCAGAGTTTTTCTTCAGAAACTTGGTTTTCCACAGTGAGAGTCCTTCCTTTGCCAACAATCCTCGTCCCCACATGTCTGTCATTTGGTGACTTAGATCATACGTTGATAGGAACCCCACTTACCAAACGACCTGAACAACGCAGTCGTCATTATTGTACTCTCTGCCAAACTTTGTGTAATCTGACTTCATCAGCAGGGATTTTACATTTACAGCCAGATCCCTGGGGTAACCCCATCGAGCTCAACACGGGTCCCTAAGGGACCCCACTAGAAATACATCCACACGGCGATGATCGTGGTGACGACAGCTTGTCATCACCGATTATCCACCCCATGGCGTTCGTCCTACTGATGTTTCACAGTGTTAATCCTGAACTTGAATAGCATGCAGAACAAAACCAAGTACCCCCAAGTGGCTGCTACTTTTGTATAGTTATCTTTACCAGGCAGAATTACAATTTCCTTAAAGAATGAAATCGGATTTGTTTGACTGGATCTTTTTTTCAATGCATGAATTGTATTCTGAGGTTTTGAGTTGCTATGAACTTAATCCTCCATCAACATTTCATTATTTCAGCTGGAACTGACACCGAGTTATCTTTGGACTGCAGTTACTGAGCTTATCCCACTTACTTTTCAATACTGGCAAAATATTAGCACATTTTCAGTCCATCACATACTTGTACTGCTGGGCAGATGTTTTCACACGCACTGGATTTTTTTTAATCATTCCAAGGTTTAAAATTGTCTCGCCCACTGATTTGCAGACTCGGCCCTTTGGAGATGCTGCCAGTGCCAGGGATCCTCTGCACATCCTTCCCACCGCAGTCACGCAGTGGCTCCTCTTCACACCCGGCACCACATTGAGGGGCTGCAAAGGAGCTCCCCTCCCAGCCTCCATCTCTGAGCTGTGGGAGAGCCCTGGACGAGCCGGGCGGTGCTGCTCTGCCGCCACCCTCTCGCGGGTTCCTGCCCACTGCTCGCCCGCTGCTGCTCTGCCAGCGCTCGACCTTGGGGAAGGTCGCGCGGGGCTCCCAGCTGCGAGAGGAGCCAGGCTGCTTCGGCTTTGATGTGAGAGCCCAGCACCCGGGTGCAGGGAAAAAGCCCCACCTGAGAGGCACTGGGTTGTATGTCACTGCTCGGAACTGAGCTGCAAAACTTCTGAGGAAGCCACTAAAGTGGACAGCTGACCTTAAGCAAAGTAACATTTAATGTTGACAAAAACATTGGACGAGCTTAGCTAGCCTCACCCCACCAGCTTTGCTCCAACAGCCCAGGGACCAGACTTGTGCAGGGAGGACATAGAGCTGCAAAAATTTCCAAATCTCATTTAAATTTACAAGGTGCATCAACTGAATGTGCGAGGATTAACGGCGGTGAGACACAACGGTGTGTTTGGCATGCAAACAAAATAACTACCTCATTAAGAGGTTCACAATAAGCTTCTGACAGCAGATAGCAACCAGCAAGATAATCTGGGATACGGTCAGTACCCTCGGACATGCATGAGGGTAACTGGATCTCAGGAGATGAGCAGGTCAACCCCACCACACGTTGATCACCAACAACCTGCGCAGCTGCTGCTCTTTTATCGTGACAAAGGAACGCGGAGTCCCTGCAGCTCTCGCTGGCAGAGCAGAGCCAGCATCGTTCCTCTCCAGGGAACTACCGCAGACACCTGCTTTTAATGTCATTTTTCCACTAATCTGCAAACCCCTCATTTATCTGATTACCTTCACATGCAGCCCCGAGGGCTAATTTGTCCTTTGGGTTCGAGAAACCTCAGTGGTATCAGCAGTGGATTTATGTCTTGTAAACAAATTCCTTTTTTTGGTTTTCCAGTAGGATTCTCCAGTGCCTAGCTGCCATTCTTATCAAGTTATGAAGAATCAAAATGACACACAACAAATACCCATGTCAAGTCTGCCTTGAGATGTGTGTGCTAAGACATTTAAGTGTGGACATTATGCTAAATTATACAAAAGCAGAGCATTAAAGCCTGTATAAGGAACATTAAGGAATTTACTACCTCGTAGGTTTTATTTGCAAGCATTCCTAATGTTGTTCCAAATGTTTTTGTCGACATTAAATGTTACTTTGCTAAGAAATTGTGCTGCACTTTCTTTCCAAATTAGTCAGGATTAGCTATAATAACAGTACTCACGCTTGCATTTATAAGAGCTCGTGCGGCTTAAGCGTGTAATGCTTTCTAAACAGACTTTGTGGGTAAAATATAGCACAAGATCCCTAAATTTAGCAGCCATGTGCAGGTAACTAGAGTCCCACCACAGCCAGTGGGGATGACCATAGTGACAGCCAACGGAGCCCAAGAAAGGCTGCAGGTCACCTTAGAATAAACACCTACGTGCAGTCACCCAAATCCCAGCCCAAGGCAAAACCTACAGTCAGTGTAAATACAGATGTAATTCAGTTAATCTCTGCTCTACTTAATTTTCTGGAACAGAAAATAGTCCAGATTATCCTCCATGTTCATCACAGAAGTGAGACCATACAGGGACACTCATTCGCTGTCTAAGCACACAGTTGTGTTCCAGTCTCCACGGTAAATGAAATAAAGCATCAAACTCAAGTCCCTCAGCCTCACAGTGGAAGATCTCCCTACAATTTCCCCTCCGTACCTACGAGGCCGGCTGTCCCTCTGCTACTGCAGCCTCCCGTGACAGTTACATGCCACTAGAAAAGGAGAAATGTTGATGATCAACAGGGTCAGAAAACAGAGAAGCTGTTTCATGGGACCGTGGCAGATGTTCTGGAGCTCTCGAGCAGAGTCATGAGAAAGGAAAACTCAGAGGCATTCGCCTCAGCCTCCCCTCAATGAATTCGCCTCGAGTAAACAAACACCCACGCAAATTCCTGAGCTTCCACTCTTGGGAGGGAAACGGGGAAGAGAGGGGACGGGTACGGGGGCATTAATATCTCTGGTGCCTGCAGAGGAGGGATCACAGGCGTTCTACATGCTTATGCACGTGTGTGTGTATACACGTGTGTATATACAGCTCTACGTGTGTACACAGATACAGTCACGTGGAAAAAAAATTAACAAATAAGTTGTCTACCTCCAAGTAGGGAACAGGAGTGTCGGGGTTGAGGGGGTACTCCCTCAGCAGGCGCTCCTCATCCAGAAACTTCCCCGCCCGGCCGTTGAAGGCGGGCTGGAAGAGCCCGTAGTTCAGGACATCCTTCAGGCTGTGGTTCAAGGTGCAGAGGATGCGCTGCTTGGAAACCCACACAGGGACGTCTGGATTCAAGCGTAGACACTTCTGTGGAGAGACACAGAGGGCAGGTAGAGCCGAGCACCACCAAGGCCCTGTTCCCAGAGCTGCACCCGGGGACAGGCACAGTCAGAACATGGTGAAGGGTAAAAAGGGAGAGCCACAAATCTTATCCATGTCAGTGGGGTAGGGGAAGGGAAAAAAAAGTTAGAGAAGGATGAGACTCAGCAGATCCCACTAACACGTGTTGTGGAGACTCAAACCCCTTGTGTTACAACATCTATAAAACATGAGAAGTGTCAAAGAATATTTTATGGCCTAGTAACAGTATACTAGCAAAATCACTCTTAAAAATCCCAATAAGACCTTCCTTGTTTGTTTCTCCTGCCTTCCATACTTCCTGCAGGAGGAGAAGACAGCACTGAGTCTGGTTTCCAGGCTCCATCTCAAAGCCACATCCCATCAGCACCATTTTTTGTGCTGGAAGGCAAAGGGAAGAACCAACCCCCTCCCTGCCCAGCAGCCGCAGCTTTGCAGGCTGAGTCCTGCTCCTCTGCTCACACAGAGGAACTCCATGCTTCTGCCCACCCCTGTTCTTCCCCTAGACCACACCATTACCACTGCAGCGGGAGTCAGGAGGTGCACCAAGGGATGGGTCACCATGGACCCACACAACGGCACGAGCTTGTTTTGTCCATGCAGGTGTTGAGGCCAGACCATGGACTTCTGTATGGAATTCCAGACAGATAGACCGACCCAATCCCCAGCTTCTCTCTGTGCTCAGCAGCATGTCCAGCAGCTGCAATGGACCGACAGCAGCAGAGCTCCTGCCACCACCTCACTGTATCCCCACTAGACCAGGAGTAGGACACTCACCCCAGGCATAGAATCACAGACTGGTTTGGGTGGGGAGGGACCTTGAAAGGTCATCTGGTCCAACCTCCCTGCAGGGAGCAGGGCCATCTGCAACCAGAGCAGGGTGCTCAGAGCCCCGGCCAACCTC
>JANHGN010027306.1:0-28255 GCA_024605025.1 Megaceryle maxima
ATTTATCAAATTCCCTCTCAGTCTTCTCTTCTCCAGACTAAAGAGCCCCAGGTGTCTCAGCCTTTCCTCATAAGGCAGGTATTCCAGTCCCTTAATCATTCTTGTAGCCCTCCATTGGACTCTCTCGAGCAGAAGATACGTCACCCTATTTCAGATTAGAGTCAGGTTAGCGCCCACAATAACATCTGGTAGGACAGTCTATTGCCAAAAGACAGAAAAGCAAGCCAACCATGATCTAGTACTCTTCCTCAGCCTTCTAATAGTTCATTTTCACAGAATCACAGAATGGTAGGGGTTGGAAGGGACTTCTAAAGATCATCTAGTAGAACCCCCCTGTCAGAGTGGGATCGCCTAGAGTAGATCACACAGGATCTGGATTATTCCACTGCATTAAATTAGTTAATGCCCTCTTCAAATTGGAACAAGAAAAGATGAAGTAAGAAAAGATGAAGCAATCAAAGAGAAGTCTCATAGGTAATGTTTTACATACTTCTGATAGTCCTCACATGTATGTGAAAAAATGACATTGTCTGACACTTTCCCTATCCCAGGAAACCTTTTGCTGTTCCCTCTATAGAGGAAATGAATCACAGCTGCTGCAACAAGGGAGACAGTCTAAGCCTTGTGACTGCAGATATGTATGATTTGCTCCCTATTGACTGTTTCATAAAATTCAGTGATTGCATTGGATATGTCAATTACTGTAAATTAATGGCATTCTTCAGCATGTTGCCATTCTTCTCTTCCTGCATCTTTCATCTGGGGATCCTAAACAATTCCAAATAATAATTAAACTTTTGTCTGTGGAGTAGTAGTGTCTGTGGGAGTCAGTGATAGTCCAGCCTCTTGAGAGAGAAGTAATCACAAGACATTGCTCATTAGATAATAGTCACAACTTGGCAAAATTACAGCAAAATAGTATCTAGAATAGTATTATTTCTTTGACTTAAAGCAGAACTATGATATCTGTAATAGACATACGCAAATTTCTGAATGGAACCATTGAATATGCAAAACTAAGCCAGTTCAGGTTTTTCAGATGTATGGAATAAAGTAACATACAATTAATTCCACATTACTTCATTTTTGCATCACTCTTCCTATGATCTTCTAAAATGCTCTCTCTGTTCTTTAACAGTCTGTCATTTCAGAACTTCTCACACTTCATTTTCTTTCTACTGTAACATATTCTCTTCCTATCTTTCTAAAATCCCATCCTACTTTGCTTTATTTCATTGTTCAAACAACATTATGGATATTTCTTTTAACACAGACCTGAGCATTCAAATGTGCAAATAAGTTTTATGATCAAAGAATAAGTATGAGATAATAAATTCACAAAATAGAATTTCTCACATTCTTTATGAGCCAGAAATTTTTACTTATGTGGTCATTCTGGATACAAGACCTATAGAGCTGTCTGCATATTATGAGAGTTTGGGCAACACACCTCAAACAGTCATAAATCTTTATGTTGGCTCCTATTCAAATATCTAATTGTGCAAATATGGGAGTGTGTGACCTTATAGATGCAAGCAGACATATCCATCAGTTACCATGCATTAATAACTCAATCTAATTTTATTTTTCAAACAGTTAAGAAATAAAATATTAGATTCCTGTGTATTCATCCATCATGAAGTTCAATGCAGCCCTAAACTCCTATAATCACATGACCAATAAGTAGTTACTACCTATATGCAGCTCAGCTTCTTCTTAATGGAAGCTTAGCCAGAAGCTGAGTGTGACCTCAACACAGGCCACGCCCTCTCTGATGGCCTGAGCAGAGCAGACAACTGCCAAAGTGTCCACCACTGGATCTCTTTACCACTCCTTATCAGGGACTAGGTCCAGAAAACATCTTGGAGTTGTCTTGGATGAATTGTGATGTCAGAGTTCAAGTATTCTGAAAACAATTGAACAGCAAAGAAAGGAAGAGTTCAATACCAGCAAGATAAATTGCGCTGAGTAATGATTTCCAAATGAATTTGGAAAAAAATATCACAGCCACAGTACCAGCAGTAACTGAACTTCCCTTTCATAACAAAACCAAAAGTTAATTTTTATTTCTCATGGTAGTCAATGAATCCAAGTGAAAATAAAATTTCTAACAATCGCAGAGCCTCTGAAACAACAATCAGAACAACCTCCCTCCCAAAGTGTGCTAATGTGTAATATGGTAAACTACCTCTATTCAGAAAACAGAGATATTTCTCACCGGAAATTAGGAAAAATTGTTTAAAAACCCCCATAAATATCCGCTGCCACTGTTATAAAAAAACTTTCTGAATTTAAAGAAGGAAAATCAAATAAAGATCCATTAATATAAACTATAGACCACATATATGTACTATTTTCATTTCTATCAGGCTACTTAGCACCCACAGAAATAACTTCCTGAAATAACGGATCCAATTGCAGTTTTCCTTCCTTACACAGAGAATCCTTGTCACTACTTATAATAATACAAAGATGAGTTTTAACTATGCTTTATTTTCCTCCTCAGCACAAGTATGATTTTTAGCTGTTGTACTCAGTAGCGGATTAGGTGTCATCTATCAAAGGCTGACAGCCTATTGCTCTGTAATATCAGAAATCATTACTACAGGCTAGTTCAATATCTAAAATTTTACTTAGATACTATAAATGCAGTCTTATTAGGAGAAAACAAAGGCTTAGTAAGAAGTAATTTTAAACAATTGTGAACAAACCCAAGAAACTAACTTGTCAAATGACTTCACATGGTAGGTAACATGGGGAGAGCTATTCTAGTTTATACTTTTACCCTAAATGATCTCAAACACAGCCTAACAAGAGATTGTTAGCGTATCTCTTTATAGCTTTTTTTCACTTACATCAAAGCAAGCCAACAGAGAACACCTTCCTTGTTATACAGACCCAGCAGTTCAGAGCAGCATGGGGAATAGTCTCTGCTGGAAGGCATCTTTGCCTGCTGTCAAGCTTTATTTCTGCATCTCCTGGCTAACACTTCACTCTAGTTCAGTGGCTCCCAAACTAGCAGTTGTGACCTCAAGGGAGATCACAACACTTAAAATAGGGTTATAAGCCAAATAATCCTGTATTTCATAGTCAGAGGTATAGAACTACTGCTCCATTTCTCCTTTTTATTGATCTACTAATGTTCAGTGACAAGGACATCACAGTACTCCTACATATCTTTAGGCTCTTTTGCAATGGTCTATTTCACATCCATCACCAGTATACCTACAAAAGATACCTTCTCCAATATACTATTTGCTAAAACAAATGATCAAAAAACCTCAGAGGGTTTGTTATGAAGATTATTTAATTTGTAAGTGTAAGAACTGAAAAAATTATTAGCAAATTCAGCATTGATAGATATATTTAGCTTCTTTTTGAAAATGAAACTGCCCAGTTAATTTTTTTTTATATTTATGTTTCTAATACTTGTAAAAAAAATTAATTAGGAGCAAACTTTACACACCTAGAATCCCAAAGGATTATGTTTTATTTAACTAAGAAATGAAGATGGGGGGGAAGTTGTGATTCAATTCAGGTGGTTTTTTTAATCAATTTTACCAGTGAACAAAAGCATCAATTATTTGTATACCTTTTTTACTGTTCTACATTAAGCCTTCTCCTCCCCCTTTGCATTTAAATTAATTTACAAGCAGCCCTTTTAAAATACCGATGGTTGCTTCCAGTGAAAATCCTACTCACATTCTGTTAAAAAAATACACATCTAAAATAGAAATAAACTGAGTCTACTTTGGTGCACATCTGCCTCTTTTTCCTTTCTTGCTAGTACTCTGTACTACCTAGCCACCTGCTCCTACTTAAACTTTTAAGTGTTCTCATTAATTTCATTACATTAAATGTATATATTAAAGGTGTGCATCTAAATATGTATACTTGCAAGCATAATGAAGTGCTTTTTTGACAACTGAGATTTCAGGATGCATAGAGATCTGGGCCTAATTTTTCCAGCAGTTATTACTAATTCCCCTCCAGGCAGTGATCCTAAACACTTTCATAACAACAAACAACTCCAGTTGCTCAAAAAATTATTCTCAGCTGCAGAGGACATAGCCTTGATTTTGGGACTGCAATTCTGTTCAGATTTTTAATCCCATTCATACTGGTACCTCAGAAGTACCATGTATGCAGATAAGGAACTCCCAGATTTTGCCCATGTGGCTCATGCCTTTCCCCTTGAGGTCATGACAAAAATGCTACTGGCTTCAGATATTCAGACTGAAGCTTTTCATTTAGAGCTCATTTAACTGAAACTCTTAAAATAAATGGCATCAGAAAAATGTCAGCCACTCATTCACTGAAGGAAACCATTTCAGCAATTATTCATTACTAGCTTAATGGATACATATTAAGCAATCGGATATGTTTAATCTTAGACTGCTGAGAACTGATGAGGAAAAGGGAGTCCCTGCAGCAACATATGCAGCCCTAACTTACAGACAGTGATGAAAAGCTGGCTGCAAAGCAATTGGAGTGAACAGCTGAAGACACTTGCAACTCCTGTTTGTAGCTATTTTGAAAACATTTTTCTTCCTGGTACTGAAGAAGGAGGGTCTCAAGAGTCTTTTTTCCCTTGATTATGAACAGAATTTGTTCACTGCTGTGAACATTTGCTCATAGAGAGATAAATGGATGTTATGTTCAAAAATAAAATACAACTCAAACCATATTTTTTTAATGGCAATTTGTGCTGCCCTGTCTAAAGCAGATGTGACGCAAAGCCAGTCATATGAACAAAATAGTTATTTTTGAGACCACTCTCCTGGAGACCTGTTTTTGGAACTCATGAATCCAAATAATACAGAGTCTGGCATGTTTTTGAAGAGTGAATTCAGCCCCTTCTCTTCCAGTCACTCCTGCAGTTCTCTGCAGTTAGGAAGCATTGTTTCTGAATATCTATACTACCTATTACTTTCAGAGTGATCAAGAGGGATCATTAATTCCTGATAAATCTCTGTACTTTGGGTTTTTTTTGTTTGCTCATTTGTTTGTGTTTTTTGGTTTGTTTGGTTTTTTTGTTTTGTTTTGTTTTTTGTTTTGTTTTTTTGGGTTTTTTTTTGGTTTTGTTTGTTTTGTTTTGTTTTTTGTTTTTTGTGTGTGTGTTTTTTGGTTTTTTTTTACAACTTGAGTTTAACAACTTATTCCGGTATTCAAAGATGTAAATACAAAGTGTGTACAGTGAGATGTAGTTGCTGAAATCTGAAATGAGAAGGAAATTTCTCTAGAGATTTCTTAATTTTGAAGAACTAGCATTTAAACCTTAATAATCCAGCAATAGTCACCACAGTGCCTGTGGTCCTCATTACTGAAAAACCTCAGTCTTAAACAGGGTTATCTTTCTCCATCTAAAAGAGAGAACAATCTGATATGATTTAGAGCGATTTAGATGTAACATCCAATGATACAGCATTTTTTTTAAAGTTATTCCAATTCTGCTAAGTAATGAGTTAATTCTAGTAAGATTGGAAGATATATAAAATAACTGAATGTGAAAAAGTTGGATCGTCAAAGCCTTCTTCAGGGAGCATATTCATTCACTGCTACAAAGGAAAATCCATCTTTATTGTGGAAGTTAGCAGCAATAAACTATGACAAGATTAATGAAAATATTCAAGTCCCTATACCCAAACATGCCTGGCAGAAACATGTTCTGTCTTTCACAGTGATCTTGCACCTATCAACTCTCAGAACAATTTCTGTTCACGGATTTCATTTGCTGTTCTCTTCAAGGACAGAGAAGCTTCCAAAGAAGCCCAAAATTTATTCCAGAAAACTATTTTTCTTCTGTATTCTCCATGATGGTATGACTGATGATATTCCTCCCAAAGATTTTCCATGATACCGAGCCACACTAAGTATTATTCATATTAAAACAAATGTCAGAAATGAGCCTGAATATTAATGAACAGTGGGTTTTACAGGTGTCATTTAAACATTGGAAAGATCAAAGTAATTAACATAAAATTGCTATGTATTTTCTTGGGACTGTTTTGTTACTGATGCTTTTTTTGTCCTTTTCTGATTCATCATTACAGTTCTCCTAAGAGGAAAATTCTATATGGCCTTTTGTGGTTTTGCTTTAATGACCAAACTTTATAGTGCTTTTATTCCAGTAACAAAAATCTCTGGAAGAATTACCAAGGGCAAAGTAAACTCCAAGCACTCCAGATATGAATAATCAAAGAATAGAAAGATACAGCAACTTCAAAAATAAATATTTATTTTTGCCTGCCATTTTAGTTTTCTAGGGTTCCAGAGATTTTTGAATCCATTTCCCTGACTTCTCTCCTTTAGTCATTTCATTTGGCCTTGGTTATGCTAACACCACAGTTTCACTCTCCCCATTTTCCATCTGACATTGAAACAAATCTCTTTTTGCCAGCATGACGCTCTGAATTCAAATACATATCTTCTGCAGATGACAAAAGCAGCATAAATGGATTGATCCTGCGACAGAATCTATTGAACATTACAGGTTTCTTCTTATTTAGGTATTTGTTATACAAATAATGGGATTGAAAGTAGAAGACAAGAAGTAGAGTCTTCATTTATATACAACTTTTGAATCTTTCCAGACTGGTAAAAATTTAATGACATCAGTTCTTGGAGAGTATTTGTCATGCTCAAATGTTATATAGTGAGAAAATGTGAGATGGGAAAAGATCATACTGCACAAACTTTACAAGGAGAACATTCAGCCTCCCAGATTAAACCCTTGATACTTGCTTAGGGAACAGAAAAAGCATTTCAGGTAAAGCCTTTATTTTAAATATAAATTAAGCAAACAAATTTACAGAACCATTCCAGGTTAAATACTGAAATGTTTAAAGCTTAAATCCTCTACCATGTATAAAGCTATCCATTCATTCCAGTTTTTAAAATCTCAAACTTGCATGCTGCTAAGACTACAAAACAAAAGCACAGAATCTTTATAATACACAAGACTGTTTTTGAAAGCAGAAGCAACAAGTACCATCTTGGCTTCTCATTTGAAATAACATCTACATTTATGAGAAATATTCTGAGTAATTTATGTTGGGTTTTTTTTCTAGCTTTCCATCTCAAACTATGTCACTGTCCTATTCTAAAGGAAATCACAGTAGTACCAATAGATTATTTGCCCAATGTGAAACTAAGATTTTATCAGACTAGGCACTTTTCTTGTAACCCATACTGTCACCCAGCAACAAATAGACTTTGTTGAAGTTACATCGCTACTACATCATATTCTAAAAAATCAAGAGCATCTTCTTCCCTGTAAACTGTTTTGCTCTTACGTGGCATTAGTCTACAACCTGGGTGATTGCAAAAACGAAGGGAAAAAAAAGAAAGTAGGAGAGGCTTTTTTAAATGTATTTCTCACCCTTTGTTTAATTATTCCCTATTGCAACATGGATTGTGATTTAAGAAATATTTCTTTTCCTGAAATAATTACTGAACTTGCATTTTTATACATCTAACATTAAAACTATTTTGAAAACCTTCACTGATTTCAGTCATCTTATGTTTGTTGTTTTCTATATCTAATTTCAAGGCTAAGATGACAATTTTATGGTTCATAAATAATGGAAAAACTTCTATTTAAGCAGTTGATATAAGGTAATTTTGATTGAAACTTTCTTTTCTGAAGTAAATAGAAGAAAATGTACCTGCTTTTTAATTCCTCAGTTCAGGAGAATAGCTCTTTTTAACTGGAGAGAAAAAAATCTCTATTGAAATACCCAAGCATCAAAAATAGTAGTATATGATATAACAGTATAATCGTATATAAACCAGTAGTATATATTGTATTAGGAAAACCAAATTCTTACATGGTAGACAAGTTAAAAATGAGTCAAAATTATGTCCTTGAAACAATAAAGGTAAGGTGCACAATGGATTGCATTAGTAAGCCTGCTGAGCAAAGCAGTAGGCTGAGTGGAAAAGTTATTCTCCCTGCTCTCATAAGGCCTCATCTGTAGAAATAAGTCCATTTTAGGGCTCTCTGGAACTAGACAGACATAGAAATGCTGCAGGATATGAATTTAAAGTCCACTAAGTTAGGGGGCAGGGAGAGATGGGGGAAGTAAAAACTGGATTTGTCAGTAAGGCTGTGAAATCTCCATGGTTGGAGATATTTAGAGTCTAACAGATGAGAGTCTGAGAAAACTGACACTTATGAAGTTGGCCCTGTGTTGAGCAGGGTTACAACAGATGATCTCCAGTGTCAACCTGATGTTTTTCATGATTCTATAAATACATAATTTTGCAATGAGTCATCATCTTTTAAAATAGTTATTTAAGAAGTTATTTAAATCACACTACCTGACTTAGAAGTCAGGTACAACTAGAATTTCTATGACTTAAAAGGTAGTTCCTTACCAGATGCAAAACTACATCACTTGATTGAAGCTAGTGGCTTGGGATTATGGACCTTTGTACACAAACCTTATATTATCAAAAAACTTCATGCTGACCTTACCAAAGCACAGAATCTTAGAACAGGCAATGTCCACTTGAATGACAGAGTAATCACTATTGGATGAAAGGATTTCAGCTAATCCCAATTCAACACTTCTCATTTCAGTTTAAAGCATCATTCTTTAAAATAATATTCTAGGGCAAATTCTTAAATGCCAGTTGTCAGTCAGTAACACAGTGTCCCCCTGAAACCGCAGCTTGTATGGATGTTCCTATGGCTTTTTAATCACTAAAACTAAGCTTGTCAAAATAGTATCTGCCACTAGAAGAGCCTAACAGGAATTATTTTACTTACTGTGAATGCAATCCAGTTTAAAACCCAATCATATCTGTTTATCAAGATGTAATCAAATTCACTTGAAAAAAAATTCTTCTGGGAATATAACATTATAACAAAATTGATCACCTTGTCTTAGTGGGAAAAATTTAGTGTATACATCCTTTTCCCAGTGAAGGACTAACATAACAAGATCCCATCTTTTTGTAAAAAGGATAAAAGAAATTTTGCACTTCTTTCTTTGTTCTCCTTGGGGAAAATTTTTGAGTATTTTGAAAGACAGTCAAGTCTTAGAGATATTCTTGGAAATTGGTGTCTAAAAACTTTTACAGAACTTGGGCTAAAGAACTATTGTGACAACTGACACCATCATCATATATTGCTGCTTCCAAACTTAATATCTAAGCCTCAGGGGCAGGTGGTATCATACCAAACACTCCATGCAATTTATGTAGGCTAAAGAAACACACCTAAGTGAAGATAGGAATCTATTAATAGTCTAGTTAAAGTCTTACAAATTTAACTGAAGGATTGTTATTAGTCCAGTTATGCAATTTGCTCCTAATGAAGGCAGTTAAAACTGACATTCACAAACTTTTTACTATATACTTCTTTCTCTGGTATTCCTCTGCCCACTGTAGGTTTCTTTACTCCTTTCTTTGCTCTAATTTCTGCACTCACATAGCTTATGGTGTTGGGTTCCCTCAAGGAGAAAGAGGGATGTGGATTACAACAGTTTGTCAGCATCCCACGCTCTTTGCCCAAAATATGTTGATAATTTATGCCACCTTGCTCTTGGGTGTGCTTGGGATCATCTGCACACATTTTTTATAACACAGCACACTTGCCAGCTTCTTTCTCATTGGTTCACCATTTTATATTATATAGGAATTTACTGTATATGGTATTTTAATGCAATGGATACTTGCTCTTTGTTTCTCTGCTATCTGTAAACTGCTTTTAACAGCTCTTAAGCTTACAATAATTCAGTGACCATTGATGATTTTTTACAGCTCTAATACCTCTAGTATCATGCTGTGTTTGTACTTTCAAGACCTATGTTATCACTTTGTATTTGTGCAACTCAGTAACCTGTGTTACATCCTTCAAGTTGTGGTTCACTGATAACTAAGGTTTTATTAGCACAAGCTAATCATGCATATATCTTTTCTCAAAGTCAGTAATAGTTCACCCTTCAAAACCAATGATATATTCACATACACACATAGAAAAACAATGCTCTGGTAATGACTCGTTACACTAGTAGCTGCTAGTTATTGCAATATCTCTAGTATGTTATTGAAAATATCTGACAATAATATGCCCACCATTTACAAAGACAGTACTGAAATTCTCTCCAAGGTGAGGACTTCCTAATTGTAATACACACTTTTGTGCTGTTAATAAGAATTAGTTGAGTTCAGTGGCTGTCTTTATGAACTAATACCAAAAGTACTGACAAACACTAGTTCATAGGGATTATTTCCAAAACTCTACATATTGCTTTTATTAAGTCTGTAATTCCTTATAGGTATAGTACCTGTGACAGAACAAAAGGATACCTCAGTATTAGTGATTCATATGAAAAAATCTTCTGTTGATATAGTTAGAAAATACACCTTTGAGATGACTCATCTGGTTATTGTTGAGTATTAGGACACATTTGGCATTGTTTGTCCAGGGGATATTCTGAAAAAATGGCCATGAGATGGTTGAGTTCAGGATCCTGTGACAAAGAAGCAAAAGCAAAGATCACAACCCTGAACTTGGAGTTAATCTAGCACAATCTCCTCTCAAAGCAGGCTTAATTTAAAGCTGATGAGAGATTAAGCTCCTGCTGTTGAAAGTTCTTGAGACCATTACCACAGCTTGTTCCTGATACTTTAATTAAATCCAATTTATTTTGTATTGGCACTGAGCAAGGAATATGCATATGGGGTAGGTTAACGTGCCTCAGATGACAACCTGCCACTTGTTTGAGAATGCATGAATAAACCAGAAGTTTCATCTCTGCGCCAGAAAAGTTTTATTCATCTCTGGCAGTAGCAAAGCTGTAAATTGGACAAATATTTGCTGGGGTTCAATCATACTGGGCAGAAATGGCATTTGGCAAATTGAAGTTTATTGGCTTCTGAAAAAAAATTAAAAACCAAAAAATGTCAAGAATGCATTAAACATAAGGACAGATTTACTTTAAATTTTGCCTCAGGTCACAAACAAGACTCAGAAGGCTTTTCTGGATACCAAGTGCTGTGCTGCTGAGGTCAGCAGTGACAGTGACTTCATGCTAGAGTTCATCAAATGCATTACATATGGAGCCAGAAAGAAGGAGCTGCAGAACTGTGCTGAGGGATAATAGTGAATGAAAATCTGTCATGATGAAAAAAATACACATAGTAATCTAAAGGAGAGCAAAGAGAAGACATGGTAAAATGACAAACCATGAAGATGAATTTACTTTTATTTATTGATAAAACAGGATTATCAGAGAGAAGTGGTCACAGATTAAAAAGAAAGGTAATAAAAACTTAAAATATCTAACAGCATATGTAAAAAGAAAGATTGCATTTTGAAATGTTGTATACAAAAGGGCAGGATTGGAACATAGCTCTGGGTCAAGAAATATATATGTCACACTTTAGGGTCAGGGCAAGAGAGGCGGTTAAAGTGAGAAGTGAAGAACAAAAAGCAGGTAACAAAATAACCTTGTGGAGGATGAGAGATGGAAGGAGAATACAACAACTAGTTCAAGTTTTATTTTATTCAAATTCTCCTGCCTTAGAAAATGCATAAGTAAATCACAAGGATTGCTAGACTAAAAAGTGAGACAAGAAAAAGTAGTAGGATTTTTTAGAAACAGATCCTATAAAAGTGATCAATACAGGATCAGAGGAAAAGTATAAAAATAGTAACACGAAGGAATGTGACTTAAGATAATATTCTGTTCACTATTATAAAATTTTTTGAAGAATGGAAAGCCTGGGAGAGAACTGAGGATTGCTGAGAAATGATACAAGATTCAGTCACAGCAGATAAGCAGCCAGCAATAAGGGAATAAGGCAAAAAAATAGGTAGCAAACCATAGCACAAATGCAAATTAGCCACTTTGTCAGTGGGTAGTTAGGAGTGAAAACTGAATTAAGAGGTGGCCTGACATACAAATTACTTAAGAAATGTCCAACAATTCAATCATGGGAAGAGAAGAAAATGCACTGTTCTAGTTTATCAGAAGAAATGTGCAAATGTGAATAATGAGATTCACTTTAAAATGCAAGGCACTAACATAGAACAGCTTTCAGGCTGAAAAAATGGAGATGCAAACATTATCCTTGTTTGTGGAATTGTAGCTCCCAGTATAAAATCTCTATGAGAAATCCAAGACAGCTAAGTTGGCTCTGCTATTATTATGTTATTTATATATATATATTGTACAATAACAATTCTAGGCTAAATATTAAGTTTGCTTTGAGTTTTGTTTTTTATCTGACACACCACTTTCTGCAAAGGCAAGAAGACAGAGAAAGCTAAATGTAGGAAAACATTATTTCCATGTTATCTAACAACTCTATTGGGTGTTGCCTCAACAGCAAGGTGAATTTGTCAGAGGTAAAATCCTTAAAGATTAAAAATGAGAAGAATTGTCAGTACCTTATCTTTTTCATATCCACCCAGCAATTCAGTTTCTTCATATTTTTTTTCAAAATGAGACATTCCCTTTTAAATACAGATTTATACACCTAAACTAAGCTTATGCCATGTTAGGAAGGTTGTATTCCCAGAGCAATGATTTCCTTGCATTGAATTGTTTTTCTTCAAAGCAAAATTGTATATTCTACATCATGCCAAACCCTCCCAATTTAAGCTGCAGTTCAATCACTGATCAAAGATCATTAATCTCTGACAGAATTGCTACTGTATAGAAAGCCATCAGGGTCCATGTTCAACAACCAAGTCATTAGTGACCTTTAAAGAGAGAGGGAATAGAGTACTTATGTTGGAAGGGACCTATAACAATCATCTAGTCCAACTGCCTGAACACATCAAGTCTTCTGATTTAATGAGGAAATAATTTTTTGCATTATTTATATTGGAGTGAATTCACCCAAATGAGTTAACTAAGAAGCCTTGAGCAAGAAGTGAGGATTGAGTCCAGGTATGCAGAGCTGGTCAAATCTAACTTCTTTCCAGTGGAGACAAACTGAAGAAAATTTTATCATTTATCACAAACTAGTCCAATTTCCTAGCTTCCAATTCCATTTTATTCTATTTTGAGGCCCATTAGTGTATTCCTGCATTTATTTTGTTTAAGCATTAATGTAACTGTAAGGAAAAATCATTAATATCAAAACTGATACATTCATCTGTCTTCCCAAGGATTCCCTCTTGAGTTAATTAATTGTGGTGAGAGCAGACTCTATTATGGTGATAATGCTCTGCAGTTCTGCTTGTACACATTTTCTGTTCCCCCTCTGATACAGCGGTTGTTTTGTCACTCTAAATTTCCCCTGTGTGAGTACTGCCTATGCCATATCAGTTCCTGAATATTCTGTACACAGGAAGTCATATGGCAAAAGCTGCTATACAAGGAAGACAAGCTAGTTAGTCTTAAAATAGTTTTCTGTATGCTCTGGGGACTTCTATATGCTCATTTCTGCTCTTCCAGAACATTTTTAATTCATCAACAGGGGAAAAAAGTAATAACTAAAAAATCTGTTTATAGTTCATCTACAGTAAGCACAGGGTTAGTAAGCTATGTGTGCATGTACTCTGCTTCTGTTCTGTTGATATTATGCATATACTACATGTTAAGAATGCAAGTATATAAATTAGCTGCATCTTAGGTAAACCATATGAAATTTTATTTAATCTGCTCTGGGAGGACAGAAAGCTGAACCGACCCAATCTAGATGTGACTTTAGACTTTAGTCTAAATAGCTGAATAATAAATAAAACCTTAGATATTTTCAGTAGATTTAGGTGCATGACTTACCAATATTCATAGAACTCAGTCAACCAAATCCACAAATGGCAGTTGAAAAATATTAGTATTAAACAAAGATGAATGTTATATATGCTGAAGACTATAAAACCAATCTTCTTTCCCCCCAACCCCCTTGCTTCTCATAAGACAACACAGTCCTTCAGCCTTAGAGCTACAGTTCAGATCTCTGGACCAACGAGTAGTAGGGTCTCTTCTTTCAAATGCTTTGTTCTAATGTCCTCCAACAATTATAGTCTCTTTTTGTTTTGTTTTTTTTTAATTACACTTGCTTTATACAGCTATAAGAGAGGTTTGCCATGGTTTGCTTCATTAAGCAACTGAAAATACCTTCAGGCATTTAACCAAGTCAGTTAATGAAATAACCATCATAAGTTAATAAGGGTAAAGTAGACTCACCACAGCAGAACAGAATTAAATAGTTCAGGACAACATTTATCAAAGGATAAAGCATTCTGTCTTTCTGCCAGAGATTCTTCTTACCTTCTCGTACCCCAAAATTAAACATATACAACCTCAATAGCCTTCAGACTTCTGTATTACTTGTTTGCTAGTTTATTTTGTTAAATATCTCCTGTCAGCTAATACAGAGGCCTGTGATTTTGAGAAACATTCATCATGTTGAATAGGTTTGTGGTTCATTTCCTCTCTTGCTTATAAAGTTTATCAGGCAGACTGATTATTTTCATGGCATTCATCAGCGTACAAAGGATTCCAGCTTTTCATCTCTAATGTCTTTTGCTCAGCCAATGACACCTGCATTTACATCTCCTTTTATAGTATTTCGAAGGATAATACAGTCAGCTCGATTTATGCCTCAGTTCTCAAGACACAGGGTAAGAATATAATAAACATAACTTAAACAGACCCAAGAGAAAACACAGAAGGACAGACATATCTCCTACACTGCATCATTCCTTTCCTTACTCAATGCGGATTTTTAAGTAGAAATCTCCTTGCTGAAAAATGAACATATCTTTTTGTAATCATGAGTACTGCACACAAAAGGATGTCTCTAACCCTTTTCAGGCACCTGATATCATCCTTCCCATCTGTTGATAATCAGTGTTACAAAGACATCAGAATTCTGCAACAGATTACTGCAAAATTTTCCACAAAATCATACTGTATCTAATCAACAGTTAGTGGGAAATAGTCTCTGTATATTCTCATCACCTCTGCCTTTGAACACTCTGCTTCAGACTATCCAACAATGGAATCCTTTTTGGTATGATTCTGTTTACTTTCATCTTTATTTTTAGAACCACAGCATCAGCCCCACCCCCATGCTTATACATCCCCTTAAGGGCAGTGCTGTACAATCCAGCAAAGACTTGCAAAAATTCTTCAGCAGAAGTTTTAAGTTTACAAGCACAATTGTTAGAGAAGGATGAGGGACAAGGCATGGGAGATGAATGTGTTGCGTATTTTGAACTCAAGAAAGAAAATGAATGGTGGCCTAGAATTAGTGGCAAATTCTGGTCACCTGAGTTGAACTAATGCTAAATTAGAAAGTCATGAAAGCATAGAAAGCATTTTTTTTTCCACTCAAACAATAATGTGAGTTTCATCTTCCATTACATACAAAGGATTATGCCAAGTTGCAAAAAAGAAAAGCCTGAAGATACTAAAGAAGTCCTACAGAAATTTCTAAAAATGTAAGCCAAATAAAGCCAAAGTTGATATATTTTATTAAGTGATAAAGTTTTAAAATTTTTATTTGTCAAGTCACTAATTTTTTTTTGAGATTGGTCAAACAGGTTAAATTTAAATAATTTATTTAACAAGTCCAAGCCCTTTTCTTCATTAAACATAAACTATGACACAACTAACCTTTGCAGGAATTTAAAACAAATATAAACTTGCTTTTGATCAGGCATTTTGAGCAAAGAACTGAGAAACAGATGGTGAAGCAACTCAAGAGCTGCCTCACTGCTCTGCTTCCTGCTGTAGAAACAAGCTTATGCACAGTAAGACAACAAAGTTCTTCAGGGGGAAAAAAAAAAAAAAAAAAGGGAAGACTCATAACCTATTTTACCCCTACATTGAATTTACACTCCTGCAATGTCTATTCACTACTATATCATAGTACTTAGAACAGAGACAGCATTGTTTTCTCTTCTGACTATAAGCAAAGCTAATAAAATTGTGTTCATGCAAGACATACAGACTAATTTGAAAAACACCACTGTTACAGGAAGATGTGTTGATGCTTTTTGAATGTGCATCTGTTCAAAGTTAAACTGCCAATAAGTATCAAGTCCAGAATTTTACATGTTCTTCACTTTTTTTTTTTGTTTGTTTGGTTTTGTTTTTTGTTTTGTTTGTTTGTGGGTTTTTTTGTTTGTTTGGTTTTTGTTTCAATCCCTGTATATGGATATTTTGATTCATAAAGAAAATCTTTTCAAGATTTACATAGTATATTTACAAAGCTGTAAGAGAACAGCTGACCAACATGGTTTACCAGGAAAATAATTTACTAATAAAACTAGATACATATAGTAATATACAAAATCATGGAAACAGTTTTATTTTTACCAACTCCATCTGCCAAAAAAAGCGTAATTCTTAACCTTTTTGAAAAGTAAAAGAATGATAAAATGAACCGTATTGATTCCAGATAACCAACACATTACTTTAAAATGTCTTTTTTCTTCTTTGCTTGCCTTTGCAGCTGAACTTTACATCAATTCTGCACAGAACACTGAATACAGAACTAGGTTTTCCATACACAAAACATTTGTGCTCATATCTCAATATGTACTTTAACAGCAAAGGTTGGTGTTGTGACAATTTGACAGTATTTAATTCCCCAAAAAGCTTTTGTATTTATCTCCAACAAGCTATATGCACCCAAATTTGATTAAACGTGCACTTAACACAAAAGCTGAACAATGACTATAAGTTTTACCTACAAATCAACACCAGTAAATTTCAATTACTGCACAGTCAAGCAAATTATTCCACTTGTTGAAGCAGAATATGTTGCTATAACACAGATCAAGAGTGCAGCTTCACACTAAATTTAATCCAATCTAATTGCAGGCTACCTTCCTAATGGGCAATTGTAATCCCCCCTCCAGATGTCAGACAGATCAGTGGACTGATTTAGTGAACATGTGCCCACATGAGCTTGCCATCAGACAGGCAGGGTGGGTAAGGAGGATATGTAATTGGTTATTAAGCTGTCAATGGTATGGCCCTTTCTGGAATGAGCCAGAACAAAACACAACAAATTTTTGCTTTTTTTTATAGCTAGTTGAAGGCAATGTAGTCTTTTCTGCAGTGCAGGCATTTAATGTTTAAGTAACCCAAAGTCCAAAGACATCTCACATAACAATAATCTGACATGTAGAGACAATTTACAATATTGTCTTTGGAAATAAACAGTAAGGTCATATATAGCATGAATTTGATTAATAGTGGTGGTACAGATAAATTTTGTTTGTTTGTTTGATTTGTGTTTTGTTTGTTTTAATCTGAACTGAAAGTATTTATCCAAACTTTTCAGACCTACAAAATAATCTTGTTTCCACTGCTGAATGCCATTTCACAAGAACAAAATGTTTTTACTTTTTACTTCTAGCTTTTCCTCCAGTAATATAATGTAATCTTTCTAAATTACTAGGCTTTGTCTTTCAGAAGATAATATTGTGGAATCAATTATATCTACACTGCATAAACCATCCCTCCCCTGTGCCACTGAAATATATCCCCACCTGCTTGCTATGTACCCCAGAAAGAGAGCTGGAAAGGAATGCCAGATCCTTACAGAGAAAATTAGAAAACAGATGTGAAGAGGGAAACAGAAACACATGTACCTTATGCATGTATTTTCTCATATTTCTGTTGTCATGTCACAAAGGGGAGGACATTAGGCACTGTGAGAGCCTGACAAGGCTATATCTGAGGTAAGCACTTACATTAATGAAACTGCAACTTGAAAATTTAAAGAGGAGACTTTAGACAACCTCATTTGGACAGTAGGGGTATTTGTAGTGCTGATTATTGCAGTACAACTGCTGAAGAACAGAAATCACTTATGGCTGCTGAAAGGACAGTAGTTCACACTACTTTTGCTGGGCAGCAAGATCTCATGTAAGATGAAGCTGGCTGTAGTGATACAACTTTGGAGCTTGAAGGTGATAAACTTTAAATTAAATGTTATTGGAGAAAGCAGCAAGCAGCCAGTTGCTAGAAGTCTCTCAAAATGAAGTCAGAGAGGAAGACTTGATATTCTCTTTGTACTTAGGAAAGCATAGTTTCTTTTCCTATGTTATCCTATTTATCTTTTCTTTCTCTTTCCCTTAAATAAACCATCATCAGTAATTGCCATTCGTTGAGCACTTACACAGTTTAAATTAGTTTTTACAGCTTCCAGGGTAGTGCACAAATTCCAGTGTTTATTAGGGACCTCTAGAAATTGAACCCACTCTTTGCTGAAGGATTCCCATATAAATTGGTACTTGAAGTGGAAAAAAAGTGCAGAGAAATCTTTTTGAAGCAGTTTAATTATTCTAACAAAGTCAATTCATATGAATAACACTATTTCACCTCAATTAAATTAAATATTTGGAATGACAAATCCCCATAATAAAGAGAAGTCATACAAATGTTTATTATGCTATGAATGGTTTTTTTTCTTCCTCAGAAAATCAAAAGTGAATGTATATTATAACACACCTTATCAGACATTTACTGAAATATAATGAAAGTGACACAAGGTGGAATAACATTTCCTGCAGGAGTTCTTTGGATCAAAGTATCAAGTCCCTGTCTGCTCACTGAAATGCAGGGACTCCACAGAGCTTATATAGATATACTGATTTAACTATCCCTTACTTTTGAGCAAAATATTCACCATGAACTATAATTGAGTAGTCAGCTAGGTTCTAGACTACACAGCAGCCAATATCCAGAAAATACTGAAACCACATCCTCTAGACCAGACATAAAAAAAACATTAATGGTAAAACCCACTATTTTCTATTCTCTTCCTACAAGGAACAGAAAAGATGAGTGGTTTGAATTTAGAAACGATGGAGACCTTTTCTAAAGTGATCTATAAGTGACCTCTGTTCTAACTGATTGACAGTCTATTTGCTCAGTAAAATCAGACAACAATCAATGCCATTTTCTCATTGCTTGTTATTCTTTCAAAATAAAGTGGAATCTTCTCCTTCCAAAGAAACAGGTACAGTTAAGTGTTTGTCTGATCTGTTGCTGTCAAATTCAGAGATAGAGATTATAATTCTGATACTACACCCTCAAATATAATTCCACTAAAATTAACACTGGGACTTCTCCTAGACTCTTGTGCTTGATCCTAGAGGCTAGTGCACCTTTTTCCTGATGGGGGAATATCAGTAAAGGCACAGTTCTATAGATAAAACAAGTGAGTAACAGGCAGAAGTAGCCTAGATGCTTTCGACCTTCTTTAATGTTTTTCTCTTGCCTTTTGGACATGTCACAGGCAGATTTTCAATGTATGCATCTAATTATTAGAAAATAGCGTATTATTGAAAGTGTATCTCAGAGAACACGGTTTCTTTTAAAAAAGTGCAAAGCCATTTTTCCAAAATTAATCCCAACTTCAGTATTTACTTTCAGAGCACCAAAACAGGGGAAAGGTTTAGACAAAATTACCCATTTATGAACACCCAAAACTATGCTTTTGGGAACACCTGCAAGCTTATCCAATTAGCAAAGAATCATGGGACTTCTAGTCAGGTGACATCACAGCAGTGCACAAATTCCTATTAACTCGAGATCTGTCTGTGAATGATTTATCTTGAATTATTATCTTTACCATGCTATTCAGTTTTGGACTTGTTTTCAAACAAGGTAAATATGTAATAATTAACAGCCTGTTTAAAAACAATGTAAGCCAGCAATGTTTTTTTGTAGTAAACAACTTCTACACCACTTCTGCCATATCTTACACACAGCTATCTGTTACAGCTTCTACTTCCTAGGCCCCTTTTTAGGTTTAAATAAAAATGTTATCTCCCGTCTATATGCTTACTTTTAATAAAAAGGATTATTTGTACAGTCTTGTAAAACTGCAATTATTGCAAATTTCAATAACCACTTTGCTTAGCAGAGATAGAGGGAACAGACTGTTATGCCACTTACTGGTATAAGAAGGTAAATTTTAGCAGAATTTCATTTAGAGACTGTTTGATGGTGAAGATAGGGCTTTTGTCAGATCACAAATTAAATTAACTAGTAATGAGTAATTCTCAGTGTAAGGGATACAACAGCTTATTTTGTAATACTCTGATATACATTAGAAATAATTATTGTAACATTTTATTATACCACTCTAAGAAGTACTATACTGTTCTTAAGATTGTTCTGTTCATTTTAATTAAAGAGTATGCACCTGTTGCTAACATAGAAAATGCTTATTCATTATGGAAAACAAGTAACCTCAGATATGCTCAGTATAAGTCTAGGCTGGACCACTGTTTCTTAAACCATGAAGGGGCACTAATTGATACTTACCTTGTAATGGTAATTTTAATTTGAACCATGTGGTTAAAGTTGACCAACATAAGTATCAGTTATGAACTTATTTGAAACATCTGGTATCTAAAAAACCCCATAAGCTAAATTTCGATACCAACACATACAGTTCCAAAATTACATGAATCTGAAAGCAAAAGATTTGTATGCATATAGTCACTCTTTCGTTCTCAAATACAAATTATTCATTCTAATCCCAGGATCTAATTACAGTTGAATCACCTGAATGTAGGATTGCATATATACCCATTGTTGCCTGGTAAACAAGATATGATGTACCAAGGATCTGAGAATTTGCATTGACAAAGTACTATCTCTAATTTCGCCCTCCCTCCACACACACAAAAAAAAAGAAGAAAAAAAGAGAAGTCGTTAATATGAACTTTTCTATGGTTCTAGAGACCTATGCCAGAGACTGTGAGATCCTGCCACCTCATAGTCCTACCAAGAGAGCATCAAAATAAAGGAAATGTGTCTTTTATCTGCAAAATTAAGATAATATCTCATCTTGGACTATTAAATTGTCGACAGGGCACAGCCAGATGAAAAACTCTTGCAGGAAGACTCTTTCCTGCCATAGCTTTCCAGAATACCAGCCAAGCCAGTAAGAATGTTAGACCAGCACAGCTCTGCTTGATTCTAATTTCAGCCCTGTTCCTTGCACCCTTTGGTAACACACTTCACAATATTCTTTGCAATATACATTGTTCTTCATAATATTATTTTGTCTCAAAGTAACTCATATTGGCTCATCATCTCACCACAAAGCCTGCAACAGCAACATCATAGTGTACATTAATCAATCTTACTGATCAAGCTTTTGCATGTATCAGTGTAAAGCCTAAGAGAGGGAAAGTACAGCCCAAAGCCTTTATATGCTAGACTCACTGTTGTTATATGGAGCCATGTGTGTTGAAATATAAGTAAATGAACATTTTTCCTTCCTTCCTATTTGCTTGAGATACTACCAGTGTCTTTTCATAGGTAAAATATCAAGAGAAATATTCTGTTGCCATAACAACCATATTAAGTTATATTGAGGTAAAAAAGTCTTTCACAAATGTTTTCAAGTAATAAGCTAATTTAAAGATGTTCACAAAGAGCACTTGAAAAATAAAATAATATATACTGCACTGTGAGCCTAAAAGTACAGAAGTGTTACTGTAGTGATCTATCTTGTGTAGTACTATTCATGCTGTAAGTCCCAGAACAGATAAATCATCCTCATTAAGGTACATATCTGCAATAAGTTGGTTGAGTAAATAATGTTGGAGAATCTCTAGACATACTTATTGCATTACATCTGTTCGTGTCTGCCACAGTATTTTAAAATAAACAAAAAAATAGCAAGGTCTTGAATATATCCTAAAAACAGCATTTGTGTTTAACACCACAAAGATTTGTATTAACTCTGACTAAGTAATAAAATCCCAGAAACTCAGGAATATAGCTCTCAATATTTCTGAAGGGTTGAACAGAATCCAAGATATGCATTTAGTAAAATTTCTTTTGGTCCCCAAAATTATTTAATGCAATTAATGTCTTAATTTCACTAGTTAATGTCATTGATTTATCTTCTGAGTTATATATATTACCTTTGATTCTTTGACCAAATTGTATTTCAGGAATTTTGTGTGTGGAATGGCAATATTAGAACCAGCTGATTTGTTTGTCTTCATTTTCCTTAGATAACAAATAATTTTCAAGTTGAAATATTACCAACATTCAAAATTTCTCCTTAAAAAAAAAAAAAATCTCCAAGAACTTCTTAAACCAGATATACAGTATGATACAGACTTCTGCATTATTCTCATAAACTAAATACTAAGCCAGTGTATGCTCTGGTTATTCTTGAAATGTAATAGCTGCTTGAGATCAGGCTCACATTCAATTTAGACAGATACACAAGCAGCTTTCAAGAATCCTCCTTAGCAGTTCATCTTCAAATCCTGGCAACAGTTCCTGGGTGGACAGTATGTTTGTAATGTCACATAAAAAAAGTGCATGTATTCAAACTTTTGTCAGCCTAATTACTGTTAGTAATTTTAAACAAGTTAGACAAAGCAGAAAAACACGCTTTGTTTAAATGTGACTTGACTTTGGATGCTGAGATATGAAAATAAATTAAATAATAGTCTCATGATTTAAGGATGATGCATATAACTGTCCTAAATTCTATTGGTTTCAAAGAGATTTTAAGTTTATTATTAGTAACAACAGGTGTACGCAATATAAATATAAACTTGGACAATAAGTTGAATCTACCTATAGAAAATAAGGGCAACACTGTAGCATTTTATGACACATCATCTGACTCCAACACCAGTCCCTGCATATCTCTCTGGGACCACATATCATGGCTTAACCTGGTTATCACACACTTGCTAAACCACAGTTTAAGTGCAGGCCCTCAGGATGTATCAAATTCAAGGAAGTGCAACTAAGATTATCTCATTACTTCCCATGATCAGATGTATTAATAATTAAACATAGGGCTAGCTTCTTTTCCATGGAAATAACACATGAAATTATTGAATGATTGGATTTGCAGAAAGCATGCCTATGTTTTTTTCACATCATGTTTCTCCATTTCACAAAACTAAGACCAGAACACATCTTCAGGATCTTAGTACAAAAGATGCCAGATCAGTGGATTTACCTCTATCACTCTCAAATCACACAGTAGTTATCAATGCTATATTTAACAATGTATATTTTTATCAAAAACATATTTACAAGAGTAACTAAATAATTTGAGACCTGACCATATATAGCATGTATACTACTAACAGAAAAATAACCATTCTTCATAACACTGCTAATTTTAGATTATCCCACAATAGTAGCACAATTCTAGAATAACATGGAAGTGATAATTCAGGTAGACAGTAGGAGGAGGGTAATCCAGCAGTAACAGAAACATAGAAATTAACATATTAAATAATACGTATAAAAGTATTACACATCTGACGGTTTAAAGTCTCAGTATCTATTACAGTTAATTTTCTCTGGTATCTCAAAGACTATTATTGACATGTCTTTTAAAACCTTATTGCCTAAAATATCAGTTAGAATAAGAAAACATCTAGGCATAATCAGTTTGACAAGCCAATATTCTCATGTAACTAAATACTACTGTCATGTTGGACAGTCTACGTATTATAGTTAGCTGGATTTCTATTTATCAAGTGCATGTGAGAGACCATATATGTGCATCTTGATATAACACAAGAACACTCGTATATATTTCAATGACTGCTACGTTTCAGGTATTTTACTTTTCTTGAACATTGCCCAAGTATATACCTGAACCCAAAGGACTGAGTGAGAAATTGGAACTTGAGGTTTATTAATGATAAAACAAAACAAAAAAAAGTTTGGTTCTTACAAACACTGTAATTTTTTGTTTCAAGGGCAGACAATAAATTTTTCCTTTGACAAAAATGTCAGTGTTTAGATAGGACAGATAGGAAAATCAGAGAAAAGCAAGATATTCTTGCTCTCTCCCTTTGCTGGTTCTGCAACAAGTGTGCAAGCATTTCTGGAGCTGCTTGTGGCACCACTGATGCTCCTGATACACAAACAGGAAATAAACAAATGATGCTCCAATGATCACTATCCAGCAATGTTAAACCATAAGAAAAATATTTTGGTTAAAAAGCCCAAAAACTTCAAAGAAATCACAGAGAAGAAAGACATAAGGGGAAAAGAGGAGGGGAAACCCCCCTTTTTTGCCGACTATAATGAAATACATCCAATTCACCTTATATTCAAATGATGACATACAACCTCCTCCCCAAAACAGAAATCAAAAATTCAAAAAGATATGTCATATTGCTTTTAATACACAAAAGACAGAACAAAAAAACCCCGTATTGTGAGGCAAAAATATTAAAAGGAAAAAGGTGTGATGCATAAAAATTGCATTACTGTAATATATTAACAATGTACTAAAATAATAAAAAGATGATTTATCCTTTCTGTAATAACATCTTTTCCTTAAAAAAAAATCAATTTTATTTCCACAAAACCCCATAAAAGAAACCTAGGGCAATATAAGAGAAGGCCTATGAAATAGTACATAATCCACCCACTCTTTTATGACTTATGCTAACTTTTTCTACCTATGAAGCTTTTGTGAAGTTACCTCTGTATTTTTCAGATTCAGGAACCAATCTGATTAAACTTCAGAAGAGAACAGATATCACTATTACAGCTTTCAATTTATGTTTTATCCACCACAGGTGTATGCTAAGTAATTTTGTTTTGTAAATACACTGCAGAGATTTAACATGCAACAATTCATAAACATGAGCAGGTAGGTGAGAAAAAGATTTATCTCAAGGTTAGCAGACAAAGTGTTAGGGTTAACAGGGAAAAGGAAGATGTAGGGAGAAGATGAAACATGAAATAGCATGAAGTGAAAAATAAAGCAAATGTCACATTAGAGAACCTAGACTTTTTCTGCACTACCTCAACCTTTGCAAAATTTGGAGAAGCTGGTATAATGACTGGTATAATGATGAAAGTTAAAAAGATTAGTAGGAAACTCAGTTTATACTTTCCACAGTGTCAGAAGAGGACTACAGTTTGCCAGAATACAGCACATTTTTTTAATGCAATGAGTCAGAGAGGTTCCCCAGGATTTCCTTCTCATTCACCCTGCAGTAGCAGGTCTTATCTCTTTTTCTGCAATTCCTGCACTTCTGGACTCCCAGGTCTATCTGATTCCACAACTTCCACAGAAAGTCATGGATAAGCTCATATCCTAATAATGTCACTGATTAAATTCAGTGACACAGGATTCTCCATCTCATTCAGCTCTATTAAGAATACATTACACAATTCCGTACCTTCAGTCATTTAAGTTTATTCTTTTCAACTGGCCAGCTTAAAAAAATCTGATACTCCTTTGGAAGTGGTGAGCACAGATTTCATATCAAGACTATTTCCACTGACTGTGAAGAGATTCATAGCACATGCAGAACTGCATTTGACTTAAGGTTTTTTATTACAATTTGAATTGCATTTCACTCATACTTACAGGCCTAAAACCACTGGATATCGATATTGTAGACTATCATGCAAGCATACCTCCCTGCCTTAGGTTGTTTTCCTAACAGATTAGGCTGCATAAATTTTAAGATATAAATGAAACTGAACAAGTGAAATGATTTGACCAAAGTCACAAAAGGCCTTTTTAAAATTTGTCTCACAGGACAGCAGTATAATGTCACCATTTTTCATATGAAAATATTTGTTATTTTAGTACTTTTTACATTAAAAAGAAGAATCAGGAAACTATGCTTCTAGTTCTGCACTGCCATCGGATGAACCATAGTATTCTATATAAAAGATATTAACTATCTAAAAAATGGAAGAAAATGGCTCCCAGACCAGGACCCTTTTTTCTTTCATTGCATAAATTTAAATTAGCAGATGCTGCCTGGTTCTTTTTAATGACATCTTTAATGTGCTTAAGTATTATTCCTTCATGCTATAATATTATTTCTGTTTAAGTTCCTACTGTGAGCAGATACAAATTTCTGTATTTACACTTTTGCTCTACTTACATATAATAAATGTTTACAGAGAGGTTTCTACAGGGAAAGATAACAAGAAATCTAGTCAATGACATTTCCTAGGGTTATGATAGAAAGATTTTATTGACAGTGCTTTTGTTTCAAAAATAACTGTATTTGATAAAAGAAAAAGCTAATATAGCTACTGGATTGGGTCCAAATTCAGTCTTTTACTGAAATTTTTCCCATGATTTCTTTGTGGTTATACTGCATCTGGTTTATGGACCCACAGTATATTAAAGTTAACTTTTAGAAACCGGAAGAAATGCTATTCAGATTTGCTGTACCTTTAATTACTAAATTTTCAGATTTATCTTCTGCAACAATGTGATATAAGGAGCTGAAACACATGAATCGCTTTCTATGCTTTTCCCAGGAAATACAAGTTGTAAACCACAAAAACTAAAATCTACTTATATTATACGTAAGAATTTTGCCTGCAAATCATAAAAATTGTCTGTGAAGTCAAAGAGGATTTTGCAGGCTCAAAACTGAAGGAACAAATTATTTTTTGTTAAACATCTGGGTAACCTTTATTCTTCCTTTACATTAGTCTTGCAAATGATTTCTAATGGGCTATAAAATGAAATTTGTTGATGCGTAGAGATTAATTTAGAGATCAGAACACATAGTGGTAGATATCTAAAACTCATAAGTGAAGTGCAAAATTCACGTATCATTAAAAAAAAATATTTAATGAAGGAATATGTCAAAACCAGGACTAACTAAATGTGACAAGAGAGTGAAAGGGCTGTATCTATGCCACCACTACCACCCAGAAGGGTAGGCATTTTGAATCACTGCTCTGCATAGACTCAGTCTCTCCTCCCCTGATTACAATCACTATAGTTTCTGTGTATGCTAACACACCAATCAATATTTTGTCTATCATTCATTCTCTCCAGTAGCATTTATATACTGTGTAATACTCCTTCATGGTTTTTAGTTCATCTGTACATTTGGATGTTACTTCAAATACTGGGAAAAACCCCCTCATATGCTGTTTGGTTATACAGCAGTCTCTGTGTACCTGCATCATCAAGATCTCTCTATAGCATACTCATTTGTTGAAGCAAGGTATACAATACAAACAAAAAGAATAGCTTGTGGTAGTACATTCTTTAAGTAACAATAAACCAAGCTAATAAAGAGATATGTGTCTCTTAATTGATCCATATATATAGAAGTGTCTTTTTAACTTTATATTTATACTTGTAAAACATGCTAGTGTTATTAAGGAAGTTAATACTAGCTGTGCCACTAATAATGTCCATTTTTATGGTCATATTTTTTTAAACCTGGTACAACATAGTTTATCTACTGACCGTTGTATTTTTGAAGGAGGAGATATGTTCAAGGAGAATATCAAATACTGCATAATAACTTTCTGGCTTATGTCACCATTTCAGCTGATTTCTCCAAGAAGTTTCACTTCACAAATTCCACCTTCAAATTTCACCTATCTATTTTTTTGTAGTTGTCTTTTATCAACAGACAACTTACAAAAAGACAGAACAGATGATTAATTTTCATTTTCTATAATATGATCAGCAAATATTTTCCAGTTAAAGATAGAATGAAGGAAACAGGACTATAAAGGAAAACTTTATTAAAATAATTAAAGATACAATGCAAACTGTCACAGTTTAGGGTCAGGGTGTCCCCTTAGACCTATAACAGTTGCTCTCTGTTAACCCCCCTCCCTCCCCAAAGGGGAAGAGAAAGGGAATAAGGGAGAGAGACTTAGCCATTAGAAAAAGGAAACCAGAACAGCTTTAATGAAAATAATAATAATAAAAATGGAACATATACAAATATATACAGAACCAGTATCTAACCCCCACTGATGGTAATTACATCACTGTCACCACTCCACTGATGCTGTGAAGCAGTCACCAGGGGAGTCCCAGAGTGGGCCCTGCAGCAGATGGGAACTGTGTTCAGGAGCTGGATTCTTGTACTGGATTCAGGAACACAATAGTTGGGATTGAAGTCAGAATGGACAGAGTCCTCCTAGGATGCTCTGAGGAAGGAACTGAAAGAGGACCTGAGCCAAGCAAGTCAAAGCTGGCAAAGCAGTCCAAGAGGGGAGAAGAGACCGGGAGGCCCCAGAAAGAGCTATAGACCCTCCAGATCCCTCTGCTTTATACCCAATATGACGTATATGGGCTGGAATACCTCGCTGGTCAGTTTGGAGTCACCTGCCCTGTCCACTCCTCCCTGCAGGTGCAGCCTTTCACTTTCCTGCACCCCGCAATGTGCTACACAAGAACCAGCAGTGCCCTTGGTCTGCACACCAATCCTTGGTAGCAATTCTAAACACGGGTTGTTATCACTGCCAGCAGCAGACACTGCCTGGGAAAACAGGCTGCTAACTTCAGACAGTGCAGT
>JANHGN010027307.1:0-10815 GCA_024605025.1 Megaceryle maxima
TAAATAAGACAATATAATATATATAATACCTGAATCAAAATACTGTTTCAGTTCTGTTGTAACATACTCTATGCACGAATTCTTCATCTCCTCTTATTAGTTAAAAAATGTAGATAAAAAAGGATTGGACCACATCTTACAGAATTTAATATTTATTTTTACAATACGCTTTACAAATCTAATTATAGTATTAACTTCTGGAGGCTTTGTTCCTGTCTGCTTAATGTGACCTCTCCACTTAATATGGCTATTTATTGAGAACTTCTGTCAAATCACTTCTTGCTCACTTTGCTTAGGCTTTGGATGCAAATTAAATATCAGCTAGGACTGATGTGAATTTGTAATGTGCAGAAATTAACGGAAAATAGGGTTAACTTGATAGAGCACAGGAAATTTTGGCAGGGATAGGATGGTTTGTTAATAAGAGGCCATTTTCTCTTCAGGAAAAGAGGGCTCAGGGCACAGTCTGATAAAACAGGGCTTGGAACGAGCAGTTGTGATAACTGCAGTGATTAGATACCTGGGTAAACAGGGAACACATGAAACAGAAAAATGGTCCTGTGCAGATTCCAAGAATAGCGAGCAGCAATTTTTTAAGAGAAATTACAAAGAATAAGGGCTCAGTCAAAAGAAGTAAGGATCTGAAGGAAAAACAGAAATTAGGGATGAAGAAAACTAACCTAGAGAACAGCAGAGGAAATACAAAGTTGAAAGATGTGTTTTCCCTCTTCCTGAGAGAAAATACTTGTGTTGTATTTGTTAGGCAGTGAGTTGGGTATTACCTCCTTAGTAGCAATTTTTTTCCATAACTTGCCTCTTGCCTTCTGTTTTGGTATGTAAATACTAGTTTTCCTGCCCCCTGTACTCTACCCAAGGTAGTAAGTCAACCAGGCTCCATGGTGTAGACAGATCAGTTCCTCTATCCCAAGCATACTTACAGTAAATGAAATGTGACATTAAAAACTTGCACTGGGAAGAAACAAGACTGTTAACTCATGAGATGTTATTTTGGATCGTAAGTCAGTCTTTAAAACCTTGCATCTCTTACTTTAGAAAAAAACTAATTAAGAATGTAAACCCACTGTGGTCCAGATTTGTTGAATACTTAATACCTACCACAGGAACTTGAATTTTAGAGCTTATTTTTGAGCAATTCCCATTTGAATTTTTTAAAACAAATATTTATTAAGATTCAAGAGCAACATGTTGGGCTTTTTAAAATTTAGATTCACGTATGAATTGCTGAGTTCTGCTGTGATGTGTTTCTTTTTTTTATTCATCACAACAGACAATGCTTTTATTCTGTCTGTGGGTACTGCCTGTTCTGGGGCTAGAACTAGAAGAGCTATTGATACCTGGACTTGGTGTTACAAGAAAGACATGAAGGTAAGAGTTCAACTTACATTGCTAGGAGTTTGCAATACACTTAAACAGTGAGCATGTTCTTCACTGTGTGCATTGGAATAACTTATTTATTTACCATTCAGAATCCCAAAGTGCTGCTAACTACACAAGTTAACAGCTGTCTGCTAGTACAGTTCCTGGCTTCTACCTCCTCAGGCATCTTTTTCCTGTTTATACTTGTACATCAAATGGGCCTTTGGAAAAATCCCTGATTTTCTTTTGTTCTGTTTTCTTTGTTCTGTTTCCATGCAGTCTTTTCCCCTTTGGAGATGACATGTATGGGAAATGGCTTATTGTAGCAACAGGAGACAGAAGGCAAAAACAATTGCATCATGGGTAAAACAAACATCAAAGCGAAGTACAAGCCAAGTAGCTGTTAGAAAAATTATTTAATATGTGTTATTTTCACATCTTGAAGTCCAGCATTGGTAGCATTTTTTGGCAACACAGAAAAAAAAAAATATTCAAATTTACCATTTTCAAATCTTGTTTTTCTCTGAGTTTTGGAGAAAACAGCCAGGACAAAGGACATGATGCACCTGTTGCAACTGGTGTATTGTCATTTCCACATTCCCTCTGACTGAAAATTCATTAAGTCTACCTGTAGAGTCATGGTTTTAACTGGGCTTGAATTGCTTAAAAAAAAAAAAAAAAAAAAAAAGCAACTCTGAAAGACTGTGAAAATTGGAACCTATCTTTCATTAAGTACTAATTAACTGTCTGACAACCCACGTTTAAAAATGAGGGTGCTTATTGTTGATGTTTATTTTCACTTTATAAGGAATTGCTGTAAGTAGCCAGCCTGATTAAGTACTTTTAACAACTCCCATCCAAAGATAATTAAGTTCTGCAGTGAAAGGTAAGGAATTTGGCATTAAAAAAACAACAAACAAAACCCCCAAAACATTAAGGACAGCAGATATTTTAAATGAATAAACAAACATAACTCTTTCCAGTACATACTTTCTACTTTCTCATGATTTACATAACATACATGACTTTGACATCTCTATATTTTGTTTGTCTTTAAATACTGCTGAGCTAAGAAAAGCTGCATCTTGTATTTCTGCAGCTTTAACCCTTTGATCCAATGGAGAGTTCTGAAAGCTGCAGAGCAATAAACGTTGCCACTGTGGGTGAAGAGCCCAAGGCAAGTGGTGATCAGTGTTCTTAGAACCACTGAACATGCCCTATCTATGTGTATGCATTGAGTTTGTTAAACATTTCTCCATATTTATAAGTGAATAATAAGTATCACATGCTAAAAGTAATAAAAGAATCTGGCCTCCCAAGTGGGTTGCTATGCTGATATCAGGAAGCACAACAAAACCAGCTTTAGGGACAAACTGACAACCTAAATCAAACAAAAAGAGATATTTGTATTATTTATGTTAAGTATTAATGTTAACTGTGTCCCCATTTCTACCTGAAATAATAGAGAACTAGAAAAAGGAACCTTGTCCTCTATTCACTGCAGGCACCTGAAAAATTGTAAATGAGATCAGACTGGTTTTTTATAAAAGTAAGTTTTTAATTAGATAATGTTATCTCTTGTCTCTTGAAGTCAGCGGCTCCAAATGCATCACAGACATCTAATCTTTCAGCAAAGGCACACTTCAGAACAACAGAAATGTGCACTTGAGCCGTGCTGCTGTCTGCAGACTTCCCGTCTTTCCACAGAAGCGTGGCAGAGCTTGCTAGAGTCCATTCCCACTTAAGGCCGCTTACTTCCAAGTCCCAAGAGTTGCTAGTTCTCTTGTGAAGTACTACAATACAAGTTGTGAATCTCTGTATCAATTGCAGCAATTGAATCAGCTTTGGCATTTAGGGAAAAAGTGGTTTTTATGTCTTCAGCTAGTCTGCTGAAGATGGGCATGTTTGCTCATGTGTTTTGAGCTGCAGATGGTTAATCGGACTGTGTCAAATCCCTCTTGCAGACAGTTTCCATGCTGTGCACATTGTGTCTTTGCCAGCAAGATTCTGTCTGGATTCTGCACAGCTCTGGAAAAGAGTAAGAAGTTTAACCAGCAGCGTTGTGAGCGTTGCTGACGAATGCAGTCCTTCACTGAAGCAAACGGAGAGTTTTATTTGTTGTTTTATTGCTCCACCTTCTGGTTAACTTCGATTTTTTTCTTCAGCAAGAAGTGGGATGAAAGGAAATCATTTTTAGCGGGAAAATTCTTCTCTCCCAAAGGTGACGGATGTCATCAGAAGCCCGGTTTGCCAATGGGCGCGGCACCGGGGCACGAACGCTGTAGGGGGCGGCGGGGGTCGCCACAGGCTGCCCGGAGGCCACGGGACACACCCCCCCCGAACCTCCCTATGTGGAGAACAACGGGTCAGTATTACCGGGGGGTCAGTATTACCGGGTAAGAGCCCAGCGCCAGTGCCATTTACCGCCCGAAGAAGCTGTCGGGGAACGCTGACCGCGGACGGGCAGGAAATGACAGCGCGTTTCGGCCGCCTTCGGCTCTACCCGCCGCTTCGGG
The DNA here is from genome assembly GCA_024605025.1 of Megaceryle maxima. Taxonomy (NCBI): domain Eukaryota; kingdom Metazoa; phylum Chordata; class Aves; order Coraciiformes; family Cerylidae; genus Megaceryle; species Megaceryle maxima. The sequence continues at coordinate 3,894 of JANHGN010027307.1, forward strand.
ACTCTTCGGCAACGCTCGGGCCTCGGGAGCCAATCAGGGCGGAGCGTGGATTCCCGCTTTGCGAGCCAGCGCGTGCTTTCCAGCAGGTGCGCGTCTGCGCTATCGGCCTGAGGGGCGTTTCTGTGTGATTGCGAGACAAGCAGTGCGGCTGTACTTGGGCCTGCGGGACCGCTCCGCAGGCACCGTCGGGTGCGGGAGTAGCTGTTGACCTTAGCGGGAACAAAGTCGTGTGGCGTCGTGAAGAGAACGGCCTGTTGTGTATCGCTGGAGTGGGAGCAGAGTCCCTTTCACGGCCCAGGGACAGGCTGAGGTAACCCCGAGGGCCCAACAGGGCTGGCAGTGGAGGGGGGCTGGGCGGTGCGGCTCTGGGCCGGATTTTGTCGCTGCGAACTGCTTGGGGCTGGTGGAGAAGTTAAGGTCGAGCCCACGCGGAAAGGGCAGGTTGCTTGGTGGGAGGGAGAAAAGACAAACCAGGCTCTGGGGCCGGTTTGCGTCGTGGGGAGCTAACCAGGTGGCAAGAGTCGGCTTGTGCTGTGGGTGAGGTTCACGTTGCTTCTAGAATAATGTAACCAATTAGGCAGAGATGAGCTTCAGGTGTAACTTAAACATCAGTAGGCCCTGAGTTATGCGTGTCAGTGGTTGCAGATCATGCCATGCCCTCCAGTGTAGTTGTGGGCTGTGCCAGTGAGTTCAGCCTTGACTAACAAGCTGTACCGTCCCCATATTACCTCCTGTGGCTGTGTTAGTGTGGAGATCCAAGGGGAAAGAATTTTTCAGTGCAGGTTATACTTTACTGAACCACTTGAACAAGGCAAATGCTGTAGTGCTGCTCATAATATTTACTGGAATAAGGATAGGGGAAGGAGAAGACTGAATACTAATGCTGTAGGTGGTTTGTCTTAAAAGATGACTGGAAGAGCTAGAGCCAGAGCAAGAGGAAGACCTCCAGGACAGGAGACTGCTCTTCGTTCTGTAGGAGCTGCATGTGTAAGTTGATTTTCTTTTTAATGTGCACAGCTAGACTTTGAAATGTCATATCTTAGCTACTTCCTGTTTTAATGTGTCAGATGATTTATGTGTGTATGCATGTATTCTGTCAAGTGTATAGTTATATTAACTCTTCAATAAAGAAATTTTTGTGTGCTTACAAAGAAGTACTCTACTTTGACAACTTTATTACAATAGAACTAGTGGAAATGGGTAGATGTTTTCATAGGCTGTTTTGTCCACTGTGATACCCTGCAGAAATGCAGGCCGTTGCTGCTATTGATGCATATTTGGGCAAAACCTGGGTTTGGCAGGTGTTTTGACCTGTTCCTGTTGTTTTTAATATCATGGACTTTCTGCATTTGAAGTAATGTTTAGGGTTTGTTTTGTGCATATGTGCCCCGGTGAAACTGTAGCTTAAAAATGGCTGATAATTCTTCATTTGTGGCCATTACCACAAATCTGGAGATCTTTAAAGCAATTCCTCAAATTTGTCAGTTACTAATAGTCATCTTTAATGCGTGTGATTAGACTGGAGCAGTGTTCCTAGTGTGTTTCTTGCCAGTGTCAGATGAGTTTAAATTGTGATAGAAGGCAGTTACTGTTCTGTTTTTCAAATAATGAAATGTATTTTGCATTAGCAGTAGCACTGATACATCTCTTGAACCTGGAACAGAATCTATAAACCTAAGAGACCGAATTACTTCAAACTTGGTCTCTTTTTGACTTAAATGGAATTGTTACCAGAAGTCATGAGGTGATACCAATGTCCTGTGGTAGGTGAAGAGGAATCAAATGATAAGGCTTAGTTACTTTACATAGACTGTGGATATTGATGCAGTCTTGGTAAAGTCCATTTTGCCTTTTTCTTTTGTTTGTTTCTTTATAGGCTGCCACCTTTCTACTATGTAGACAGCATGTATTTCCCTCTAAGCGCATTAGTTCCAGAAGTGTTTCCAAACGTATGTTGAAAAGAGGTTGCAGAATGAAGAAGAGGGTTTATGTGAAATGTTTGGGAAATTAAGGAATTCGCTCTCTTGCCTTAAATGAGAACTTAACTTGTGCTGGTCACAGGGGAAGATGGGAACAACTAGCTGTGTATTCTAGAAGAGAACCATACCATTTGACTTTTACCCTGACCTGATACAGAGGTATCATAAAACACCAAGTTCTTACTACTGAGCTTTCTGACAGAAAGCATTAGCGAGACTTAAGGAGGTCAGGGGCTTGCCTCTCCTTACTAAAGTCCTGACTACCCTGCGATCTTTCTCGCTGCAGAGGTAGGAAAGTGGATAAGTTGGTCCATCTCTGGGAAGTCCCTTCCCAACTGGGAGACTGCAGCCTCCAAGGCGGATATCAAAAAGGTGTAGCTTGGTTCTTTGTAATGGTGCATGGTGGGAAAACAAGACACAATGGGCACAAATTGAAGCAAGAGTTATTTTGAGTGGACATGAAGAAAAATGTTTTCATGATGACAGTCAAGCACTGGAACAGATTACCCACTGAGGCGGTGTAGTATACATCCTTGGAGATGAGATAAATCTCTGAGCAACCTGATTGGATCTTGCGATTGAGCTTGCTTTAAGCAGGCAGTTGGGCTAGAGACTTCTTGAGGTTTCTTCCAACCTGAGTTATCTTGTGGTTTTTGGAAGAACAGGATTGTTGAAAACTCTCTTCCCCACATCCATACAGGGAACTCTATCCCAGTGTAATCTCTTCCTTCAGTTTGACTTGACATGGAGCCCTGCTGAGAACATTTAACAGATGGGAAAGGAACACAGTCAACTCATTCAGAGTGAGCCACAGTGCCTAGCTGTTGGATTAGAGAATCCTTGTAGGTCACATTGACACTTCCTTTGGGGCAAGGATGGAATGTAGGTGAGAGAAGTGAAGCAGAACTGGTCTTTCCATAACTGCTCTTAAGAATACAACAGGAATCACAAAACATATGATAATGTTACTGTGGTAATACTGGCCTCTGATAATATTCACACATACTCTGTAGGGTTGTGTACATTTGATCTTTGCAATAGTGTTTATGTGTATTTACACATTATGTAGAGTGTATACTTTTGACAGATCTTAAAATGTGTGAAAATAAGATGGAGAGTATTAGAACAGAGAGGCCTTCTTAGGTACTGATCTTGTGTTCAGCGTCAGCCTCTTCCTTGCTTACAGTTAAAAGTAGAGACCTTGATTACTCCTGGAGGGACTCGGTTGTGGGAGAAACTGCAATCTGGTAACATGAAACTCAGAATTGTGGGATTTCTCATGGCTAAAGTTGTATGTTGCAGTTCCACCAGGAATAACGCTTTTTAGTATTAATTATTCACTAGACTAAAATTGCAAAAGCTGGTTTTATAAAGTAGTTAGCTACCTGAAGTATTGGAGGTGTTGAGAACACCAGAAATTTTAGCTATAGCTTTAGAAAGTGATTTTTGTGTTTACTACTAGTTAAATGAATATTAACTTAAAAAAAAACAAAAACAAACAAACCTGAATCCCATTCTTTTGAAGGTTGAAGTACAGAGTTGTAACTCTGCTACTTAATGTAGAAAAAAAGATTTAAACTTATGTAACTCTGACACTTAGATATTTGAGTGTTCTGTACTTGGTTAAGTGACTTTGTTTTGTTGTATTCTTGCAAGTATGCTGTTTCTTCAGTTGCTGTAGGAAAAGTTGATCCCAACTCTTGTAGGTTCAGCAGACTTTGCTAAGTCAGGCACTTGGCCATCAGCAACTTCCGGGGCCAGGTGTTCGTCCATCAGTATCAGAAGAACCTGGCCGTGGACGACAGAGGGGCCCTGAGAACATTCCACAACACCCGGGCAGTAGAAGGCCAGAAGGTCAGAAAGGGTGAAAGAGTTCATTGCCCAGTACAGCAAGTGTTTTGAAGAGAATGCATTTATGACATTCTTTAGACTATATTTCTATTTTTTCTTTTCAAAATGAGATTTATTACTACGATTTAGAAAAGTCCATTATACATACCTTGTGATTACAGTTTTGTCATTCTAAGGTGCAGTATAATTGAAGCAGGAATTTTTGAAAACTACATTGTGTGCTCTACTCCATCTGTCTCATCTCATTTTCAAAAGAGTCAAAAAAAAAATCGTTTTGAACAATTAACTGCATGAATACCAATAGTAAATTTCATTTTGATGTATCATTATTTTTCTTAAATGTTAATAAGGAAATCAAACTTTCATTACCTATCTTTCTTAGCCATCACTATGTAGTTAAATGTTTAAGTGCCAGCTGGAGCTGAAATGAAAGATGTGTCCTTCCTGTATTTGCAGAAAAGGTTATTATTTAGAGGGTTTACTTTTTTTTTTTTTTTTTAAATCTGGCTAGTGAGCGGTTCTGTTTGCTTACTAGTTAATTGTAAGTCTTAGCAGGTTAATACGTTACCTGAAAGGGTTTCTCTCTAATTTTATATATATACGACTTTCAAAAATGGAATTGTACTTCTTATTTTTATATCAGAATTAATTGTAATTCTTACTCTTTGTCAAATTTTAAACCAATAGGATTACAGATTTCTACAGGATTTCAGGAATTGTCTTTAGCAGATAGGGGTGGACGTCGCAGAGATTTCCATGACCTTGGGGTACATACCCGGAAAGCCATAGAACATGTTCAAGAATCAAAAACTGGTATGTTCAGATTAAATTATAGACATGTAAGCAAACTGAAGTGAAAAATAGTTTTGCTTTGTTCTGCTTTTAGTATTTCCTAGGGAGCCCCAAAAAAAAAAAAAAGTTTGTTGTATACTAGACAAAGATATAAATTGCTTCCAGTATGTGAAGAGGAGCAGTAAGATGGTAAAGTGCTTCGGACAGAAATTGTGTAGCATTTTAAATTGCTTTGGGAGTCAGGTTACTGATCTAAATGCTTATTCACCTCATTTGATGTGAGAGTTTTCCTGACAACTGAGGGAATTGTAAAAAGCTCCAATAAGCAAGCGAGCATCTATGGTAACATTGTGCCTGTGTGAGCACTTTGTAGAGCTTACTGAGCTAGAACAATTTCAGAACACAACTGATCTCTAATTACTGCCTGCCTTAGTTTTAAAGAAGTTCTCAAAGCTGTTGAATGATTAGAAACTGGTATTTTTTTTTTTTTTTAAATTACCAAGACGTTTATCTCTGATTTTAGGTACTTCGGGTAGTATGATAAAATTAACTGCGAACTACTTCCGTTTGACATCTCGACCTCAGTGGGCTTTGTATCAGTACCATGTTGGCTATAATCCTGAGATGGAAGCACGCCGTCTTCGATCAGCTTTGCTCTTTCAGCATGAAGCGCTAATTGGAAAGACCCATGCATTTGACGGATCAATATTACTATTGCCAAAAAGACTAGAGAATAAGGTATGATACCAGAATGCTATTATATTTTTTTTAATTATTTGGGCTTGTATTTTATGATGCTTAATGTTTCTTACTGGTCTGGGGGAAGTTAGAGAATTGTCATCTCACAAGCAACATTTAGTTGGATTGAATGTATTGGTATAAAATAATCTACTTGTGTAGAGAAATCAGTTAATAAATTTCTGGTTCTTCTGCTTAGATTCTGCAGGCTAGAGTAATCCTCTGCACAGAAGTGGATACTACAGACAGTATTTTTCCTTTAGTTTTCTTTCTGCTTACATCTTTTCATAACTTCTGTATTTTAACATCCAACATAATTGAAACATTGGAAGTACTAGGTCTAAGTGGCAAGGTTATGGTAGCTGGGGGCATCTGGGCTGACTCCTATGGGAAGAGGTTAGAGGCTGCCCCGTGGTCTAGACATTTCCAGCTGGCTTCACAACAGACTCACCACAGACCAAAGCTGAGACTATCAGTGAAGTTGATGTCACCTCTGTGTATACAAAATGGGGGAAAATATGCCAGAGCAGAACAGAAAGCTGAGAAGAAGGAATGACCCAGGGGAAAATGCCATGTACTGATGGTGACCTTTGTGTCCCCCAGCCCCTTGTGCCCTCTGAAGGGACTGAGGATAACCAGTGGTGTAAACAGAGCAGGGCAGATGGCTCTAGAGTGAAGTTGAGCCTGGAGAAAAGGAGAGGGGAAAGATGTTTTCACTATGTGTTTTAATGCTTATCTTCTTGCCTTCCAGTACCTTAATCAGCAATTAATATATATTACCTGGCAACGTACTAACTTTATTTCTCCAAGCTGAGTCTTTTTCCTGTGATGGTAATTGCGAAATGATCTTTGGCTCAAATTCAGATGATTTGAGGATAGCCTCCATTCTACTTGTCTTACCCAAATGAACAAACCATTTTAGGTTGTAGTTTGAGTGATAGTAGGAAATCAAATTCTTACTTCAGCTGAGTCTTGAATTATTACTTAAAATCTTTAATATAAAATTGGGACTTGGCATTTATGGAGAAATGTCCTGATACAGCCCTGTTTGCCTCTAGTTTTATTAACTTAGCTTCATTTTCTCAGGTTAGTGAAGTGTTCAGTAGGACTCGAAATGGAGAGGATGTGAAGATAACTATTACATTGACTAATGAGTTGCCGCCTTCTTCACCTACATGTCTGCAATTTTACAACATCATTTTTAGAAGGTTTGCTGTCCAAGTTGTGTTTTTATAAAAGTCATTCTAAAGCTATTTGACTTAAGATTTACCTTTCCAAAGAACAGACTACAAATTGATATTACAGATGTAAATTTTTAAGCCTTTGTAGAAACCATTACTGTGTGGCTGATCACATCTGACATTTTAATGTGTAGTTATATACCTGTTTCTGGCACATGTTAGGGTTAAATAAGTTTATGCCTTTTCCCTCAGCAAGCAGATACACACTGGAGTGGTTAACTGTTGTGGGCAGTTAGTCCCACTTCTGTTGTGGGCAGTTAGTCCCACTTCTGTTGTGGGCAGTTAGTCCCACTTCTGTTGTGGGCAGTTAGTCCCACTTCT
>JANHGN010027309.1:0-17905 GCA_024605025.1 Megaceryle maxima
GGCGAGGAGTACTGCAACGGCGCCGGGCTCTGGGTCAAGCTCAGCAAGGTAACGGTGCGGGGGGGGCCGGGAGGCCGGGAACTGCCCCGGGGGGTCGTCGGGTCCCGACGGCGGGGACCAGCCGGGATGTGCTTCTAGGAGCAGCTGGAGGAGTACGCGGGCAGCTGTGACCTGGCCGAGGGCTGGCTCCTGGCGCAGAGGTTTGGACAGGGAGGAGATAAGTTGGTTCCTGTTGACTCCGCGGAGAAGATCCAGTGGCAGCATCAAACGCTCGGGGTGGATTTTAAACCCGCGGTCAGGTACGTTCCCAGCCGGCTACGCCGCGGGGAGGGACCGCGATGGCTGCGGGCACGTGAGGCCGGTACCCACGGAGTACATGCGACCCGACCATCCCGAATCCCACGGGCACGTCCATCACAGCCCCCCTCGCCCCCTCCAGCGCAGATGGACGTGTCTCTGCCGAGCTGCCTGTGGGCCGGAGGGTGCTCCTCCCGTAGGCTAAGCCTGTGTGCGTATGGCAGCACCCACGCAGGATAAAGATGATGTCAGGGGGGTTCTTGAGACACTCGGGTTGGGGCTGAGCAATGTTGCTGAGGTAATGCAGCAATGAGTGAGCTCATACTTGATCCTCACGATAGGAGGCCACGTGCAGAGCTGGATTGTTCCACTCTGCCCCAGCCTGCACCCAGGTGCAGGAACACTTTCATCCCTCCCACAGCTGTTCCTGCAGCCCCCGGCTGTCACCCCCAGCCCCCCACCACTGCTGCCCCTACTCTAGGCTAAGGCAGTAACGGGACCGCTGACCCATCTTTTCCCATGTGCGGCTCTTCGACTGGTGCTACTCCAGCTGGGAACAAGTGGTGGACTTGACCTACTCCATGCACCTTGGAGAGAAGCCCAGGCTCGTAGAGCAGGATGAGGCCGCGGTGCAGAAGTTTCGGTATGAGTGCATCTCCTAGAGTGGTACTGCAGCCCCCCAGGGGGCAGCCAGCCAGGGCCTGGACATGCCTGCAGGGCCGAGACTGGCTTCAGGGTTGGGAGCAGGGAGGTTGGGTGCCCTGAGATGCCTTTTACATCGACATTGTTCAACACTGCTTGAACAAAGATGGCCTTTGCTCTACGGAGCATTGGATTGACTGAACAGCGCCGTTCGCACTGTGCTGTGGTGGCCATAAACACCTGGTGTGGTGGTGGTGGTGGTGAGATACAACTGTGCCTGCAGCAGGATCAGCTGCCCAGCACCATCCTGACAGGGTGATGCTGCACCAGTCTGAGTTGGGGCACCTGAACAGTACTGGTGGGCAGGTTTGGAGCGCAGCCTGGTCTCCCCATCCCGTTAACACAGAACCCCTCTGCAGGTCTGTGCCCCCGGGCTGGAGCTACGAGCATGACATGGAGCTGGGGCGCTTCCTATATGATCACAGCGAGAAGGAGCTGGAGCGCAGGGACTGCACCAAGGAGCACGTCAGCAGCATTGAGGTCTCCTCGCAGGTGGTGAGTGGTAGGGCTCCTCTGCAGCCTCAAATCAGTGCGAGACACACGACTGTCACTGTGGCTGTGAGGAGGAGCAGCCAGTGGTGGTTGTCCCCTCTGCGAGGGGCAGGGGATGGTGGTGGGGTTTTGCTGCTCTAGCAGAGCTGACAGGAGCTGGGCATATGGAGCAAAACCCCCGTCGTGTCTCTGGGGCACTGTAAGGGGTCTGTGGCCGTGCCCAGCTTGCTCTGTGTGGGAACCACCATCCGCTCGCAGCCTAGTGAACCAAGGGGCTGGCCTGGTCCTGACCTCCTCTGGCCTCACAAGACCTGTCCCAGGGGTGGCCACAGCATGCTCAAGGATGCTCAGCTGCATCTCTTGCAGGATGACTGTGGTGCAGCCCATCTGACAGACAACCAGACATGCACCTTCTGGGAGAGCAACGGGCCCGCAGGGCAGCACTGGGTGCGGCTCAACATGAAGAGAGGCACCATTGTCAAGTAAGACCTCGAGGGTGTCCCCTCCCTGTGACTGTGCCACCGGTGTGCAGGCTGTGGGGCAAAGCACCATCTTCCTCCTGAATGCAGCTTTCCCCAGCTGCAGCTGGGGGCTTGGGGTTGAGCTGGGGGGCAGCTGCTGCCAGATGCACTGTAGGAGGATACAGCCTTGTCCCCGGCCCCGGGGCATCTCTGTGCCCAGGCAGTTTGGTAGGAGAGGACAACACTGCCCCTTGTTCTTCTCATCCCCAGGAAGCTGTGGCTGATGCTGGATGGACAGGCCAGCTCCTCCTATGTGCCCAGACGGGTGGCTGTGTATGGGGGGGCACCGAACAGGCTGCAGCACTTGAGAACTGTCCTAATTAATGAGTGAGTAATGAGTGAGGAGCAGCCTGGGTCTGGCTTGGGCCAAGCTCCCAAGCTGTCTGCCTCCTGAGCAGATGCTAAGGAAAGGGCTGCGGGGGGGTCAGTTCTGAGTGACCTGGTGGCTCTCCACACATCAGGGCTCCTTGGGTGCATGTATCTCCACAAGCATGGTGGTCCCCTGCTTCCATGTGCCAGCCAAGTGCCTTCATCTCCTCTCCTACTCCTCATCTGTGCTGTGGCACCTGGGCTGCAGTGTGCTTCCTCCTGCCTGGTGACTCTGGGGAGCTTTCCACCTTCTTCTCCTCCTCACCTCTGGGGACGTGTCACTGCTGTCACCTTTCTGACTATTTCTGCTATGCTGTAGCTGAGAAGTCTTGGTGTGCTTCACCTCTCCTTCTGCTGCAGCACCCTTCTCGAGGCAGGCAGGGGTTTCCACAGGGGCGCGAATATCTCCTCCTCCTTCCCCAAAACTTGCTTGGTTACCTTTATTTGGCTGAGCAGCGAGATCTGTTTTTGAAGAACATCACCAAGGTCTCCTTCCTGGTGGCAGAAGCCAACTCCTCACTGGATCTGGGCAGTCGCAGTGATTTTTCCCCACACGCCCATAGGTCTCTGCTGGGGCCTTGCCAAAGGCTTTGGAAACACAAGTGAATCACTAAATTGCTCATCTCCACAAATCCCTGTTTCCTTTAAAATGTTACCCTTGCGCGACCAGCTCGGCCTGAAGGATGGTTGTGCCTTTGCAAGATGCGCCGGGACCCCCTGGGAACAGCGATTTGCTCTTGGCCATCTCGCCTTTCTGTTCTGCTTTGGATTTATGCTCTTTTCTGGCTCTTTGGATGCAGTTTCCACCTTCTTCAGGACGTCTCTGTGCCTCTGACAGCCTCTTCTCTCCGCTTGGTCCCCTCCTGCCGCAGCCCTGGTGAGGCAGGGAGAGCTTCTGCGGTGGTAGCGGCGCGTCCTCGGCTGGGGAGCCGGAGTGGCCCACGCCTCGCTGGCTGCCTCGCCGGTGTCTGTGCCTCGCAGCTCTGCCATCTCCTTCCGTGCTGTGTGCAGGAACAGCTACCAGAATGTCTGCATCCTCCGCAACATGAAGACCCACCTGCCAGTGCTGGAGATCCGCATCCTGGAGTGCCGAGGTGAGCCTGTGCTGGCAGCATGGCCCTAAACCCGCAGCTGGTACTGGCACCTGCGGCTCTTCCGGCCACACCGGCTGCTTTCTGGGATCCGCCGGAGGAAAAGCTGGGGAAATGAGATTTGTTTGGGATGCCACAGGTGCTGGGGGCTCTTTGCCTCTAACTTCAGCATCCGAACCGCGCTGTCCGCACGGCTGCGGCCGTGCACACAGCATCGCTCTCCTTTCTCGGCAGACCAAGGGTACAACGTCCGCCTGCGAGGGATTAAGATCAAGTCCTTCTGGGAGTGGGACCTGGTCCTCAACGCCGACATGTTCCAGCCAGCCCGGCTGGTGCGCTACCCTCTCCTGGAAGGAGTGGACAACAACGTGCTGTACCGGCGGGCTGTGCTCATCCAGAGGTACGGCACAGGGGTGGCACCAGCCCTGCAGTGAGCCCGGGCTCCAGGAACAACCCTGTCCTGGCCTCTAGTGGGGGTTGCAAGCGTCTTACTTAAAGTCTGCCAGCTCCTTTCCCCTGTTGTGTCAGGAACTTTGGCTTGTTGCTCCCCACTTGAACACATCTGCTTCCAGTGTCTGGGGAGCAGGGTGGTGGTGCAGGGCAAGGAAGACCTGCATCATGTGGAGTCACCCATCCTGCTGCCAGCAGGGCAGCCTCGGGCTGGGGTGAGCACTGGCCCAGCGGAAAGACCCCATGCAGCAATTCAGCTGCAGTGTTGGGGTGTGCCTGGGCAGCCCTTGTCTTCATCTTTTTCTTCAGGGGAGCAAAATAAACTACTTGGACAGAAGATGCTGGTTGGGTGCTCCCACTGGCATGCTGGTGTCCCTCCATGGGTTGGAGGAGACCTATATGCAGGGAGCACAGTGCCCAGGCTCGGCATGTGCCTGGGGCTGTCTGCAGTGAAACGCCGTGGGTGTGTTGGGCTCCCCATGTCCACCAACCCCCTCACATTCTCAAGGTGCACTTCTGTCTCTAGGTTCGTCCATCTCCTGGACAGCGTCCTGCATTACCTGATCCCCCTCTCTGAGGACAGCACTGGCACCTTCAACGCGCTCAGGGTGAGCGTTTGCTGGGCACCTCAGGATGGTGTCGAAAGGAGCATCTCATTTCAGGCTTGGCTGGTTTTGCTGTGGCATGTCTCTCTTTGGGGACAAATGAGCCCAGGGCTCGTGCTGAGAGCTGCTATTCTGGGCCTTGCCAGAAGGATGGAGGAGCTGAGCATCCTCGGCGACACCAGGGGCTGTGAATGGGGAGGGAGAAAGAGGACATGCGGTGGCAGGATCAGATCTCTAACCATCCCTGCTCATCCCTTGCTAGGGCATGAAGCCGTTCCTGCTCCTGTCCAAGCAGAGCACAGCCCTCATTGCGCATTGTCTCCAGTCCTCGGAGAGCACCCCCCCTAACACCATACCGAAACTGTACATCAACCGGCACCTGGCCCGGGAGCACCGCGCCAACCCCGCGCTGGACCCCAGCTGCAGGAACACCGTCTTCACCCAGGTACAGCAGCGCTGGGCCAGGTGCCTGCCAGCTCTGCGTCACTTGCCCCTGCCTCATCAAATCCCCTTCCTGCTCTGCTCCTCTCCAGCTGTATGAAGGCCTCAGACCTTCCAAGAACAATCAGCCCCTGGACTACAGGTAGGTCTTCAGCATTGCTTTTGCGGGGTGTCACCTCCCTGGAGTGGGGTGTGGGGGGATGCCAGGTGCTGCTGGCTCTCCTGGAGGAAGGATGTGCCCGGGGCTTTTGCTTCCCCGCAGGTGGCCCCTGAGCTACAGCCAGTGGTGGGAGTGCGAGTTCATCACCGAGGGCATCATCGATAATGGTGTGAGCTCTTCCCTCCCGCCCCACGTCTCTCCCCTGGGCTTTCTCACGTTGGGGGTCAGCTTGGTGGATTGCCCACTGCGGTGGGGTGCCCACACTGTCCCAGCTACTCGGGGGAGGCAGCCCCACTATGCACACGTGGGGTGGTCCCTGCATCTCTCCTACCCCACCAGCACGGCTCCTGCCCCAGGAAGGGGGCAGCTTGGCCAGATCCCGTGGCGCTGGCGTGTCAGGCACTAACCAGCCTCTGCCCCCACTGCAGGTGGTGGTTTTCGGGACAGCCTGTCAGACGTGTCGGAGGAGCTGTGTCCCAGCTCAGGCGACATCCCCGTGCCCCTGCCCTTCTTCGTGCGCACCTCCAACCAGGTTTGGCACCCCACTGTCTGCATGTCCCAGCCCTGAGGGGCCAGCCAGCAGAGCCTGGGGGCTTTTGGAGTGTTAGTCTTATCATAATGCTTGCAGAAGTATTGGCCAGGGGTGTTTGTGCCCATGCACCCAGGAGGTGGAGGGGTGTAAAGTGCAGGAGAGGCAGGTGGAGGGATGATGGAGAGAGAGGCTGCGGGAGAGACCGTGCTGGGTTGGTCACATCTGTGTCCGTAACTACCAAGCCTCTGTCCCACAGGGTAACAGCAGCAGTGACACCAGGGACATGTACGTCCCCAACCCCTCCTGCAAGGACTTCCCCAAGTATGAGTGGATCGGGCAGCTGATGGGAGCAGCCCTGAGGAGCAAGGAGTTTCTGGTGAGCGCAGCAGAGCCTCCCTGGCTGGTGAGGGGGCTTGGCAGGGGCCACGGTGTCTTGGGCAGGGAGGCTGCTCTCAGGTAAAGGAGGGGCAGAGGAAGGACGTGCATCTCCACTGTCTTTGACAGATCCTGTCTCTGCCAGCACTGGTGTGGAAGCAGCTGGCAGGGGAGGAGGTCAGCTGGAGCAAGGACTTTGCCGCAGTGGATTCGGAGCTGGTGAGCAGGGCTGGGGGCCAGGAAGGCAGCACCGTGCGCTCCTGTGGCTGCTCCAGCTCCACTGAGATGTTTTTTGCCCATTGGGGTTGCAGGTGAAGCTGCTGGAGGTGCTGGAGAGGGTGGACAAGGAAGCCTTTGAGTTCATGTTCGGCAGAGAGCTGACCTACACGACGGTGCTGAGTGACCAGCGCGTGGTGGAGCTGATCCCCAACGGCAGCAGCACCGTGGTGCGCTATGAGGGTCGCAAGGAGTTCATCCGCCTGGTGCAGAAGGCTCGGCTGGAGGAGAGCAAGGAGCAGGTAACGCTGTCCCCTGGGGCCAGAGTGGCACCCAGGGGACCCTGCTCCTGAGCCAAGCCCTCCTGCTACCTGTGGGGTTGGTGGCTGTGGAAACGCATCCCCAAAACCAGGTCCAGCTGGGCAGTTCCTTTCCTACATGCCGAGCCCCGTGAGCTCTGGGGACCCCCTTTGGGGTCCCTGCCCTCAGTGCCCTGGGTGGCTGCCCTGGGCTCAGACCCACCATGGTGACATGGTGGTCCCCTGTGTTCCCCCGAAGATTGCAGCCATGCGCGCTGGGCTGCTCCGCGTGGTGCCCCAACCTGTCCTGGACCTGCTCACCTGGCAGCAGCTGGAGAAGAAGGTCTGTGGGGACCCTGAGATCACAGTGGCTGATCTGCAGAGATTCAGTAAGTGCCAGGGCCAGCCCAAAGCTGCTCCCAGCCCCTCACATGGGCAGGGTCCCACCTCAATGATGCTTGTCCTTTGCACCCATCCAGTCCCATGCTGAGTCCCTGGTTGTGGGGTCCCTGGGGGGGATAAGCCAGAGGAATCCTGGATAGGGATGTTCCAGGTTTAGCTACAAACCCCACCAGTCCCCACTCTAGTCCATCTGGTCCTCAGCCACTATGGGCAGATGCAAATGACCACCCTGCAAACTGGGACCTCCATTTCTCCACCCACTTTTACACAGGGTGCTGGCTCCACTCAGGAGTGCCAGGGGCTCTCAGGTGCAGCCAAGAGCAGAGGGTCTCCTCCTCTCCTGCCCTTGCTCTGGGCTCTCACAGAAGGGCAGGATGGACACGTCCCATCTGAATTTGCTTTGCCATGAGTTTCTAACAAAGCTGTCGTGCATTCTTCATCGCAGTCACGTTTGAGGATTTTCCTCCTGATGACACCCGTGTCCAGAACTTCTTGGAGGCGCTCAACAACTTCACCAGTGGTGAGTGACCCCAAGCCTTTCCTTGCTCATCATGTGCAGCGAGTCGAGTGGGCCAGGGGCCAGGGTACCCCCTGCCCTGCGCCTGGGGAGTGATCACCAGGTTCTTCCCTGGCAGTCAGCTGGGGTCATCCAGCCTGGCCCTGCCCGGGATGCTGAGAGCATCCCTTAGCTTTGCCCCATGCTCCCGGGGTGCCTTTGCAAGGGCTGTGATGGCAGCGACTGGGACCATCCTTTCCCTGGCCCTGAGTCCTGTCCTTCCCCTCAGAGGATCTCAGCCGCTTCCTCAAGTTCGTCACTGGCCGAAGCCGCCTCCCAGTTCAGATCTTTGTCTACCCCGAGAGGACAAAGTGAGTCCATCCTGCCTGGGCTGGGGTCCCTGTGCTGTGCCGGGGTCCTTGTGCTGTCCCAGGATCTGACTCTCTCTCCTCTCTTCCCCAGCTTGAACGCCTTGGACCTGATGCCACAGGCCTCCACCTGCTCCTGCAGCTTCTTCTTGCCCAACTATTCTTCGTGAGTTGAGCTGGGGACTGGGGATGGGGGAGAGGGGACAGGGAAGAGGGGACAGGGGGCAGAGGAGAGGGGAGAGGGAACAGGGGAAAGGGGATGGGGGGCAGAGGAAAGGGGAGAGGGGGCAGGGATGCTTCCCACTCCCTAGGGCTGGAATTGGGGTCCCCTTCCAGGATCCCCAGGTCCTGCCCAGGTGGGGGGCATCCAGACAAGGGCAGGGAGGGAAGCACGAGGATCTCGGTGCCTGGCACGGCCGTGACCCAGCCTTCCCCTGCCCAGGGCCAAGGCCTGCGAGGAGCTGCTGCGGTACGCTGTGTACAACTGCATGTCCATCGACACTGACAAGGAACCCTACGAGGAATGAAAGTCCCCTGGGCACCCTGTGCCGTGGGAGCCACCTGCTGGGGGCATACTGGACTCAATAAAGCTGCAGGGCTGGATCCTGCCATCCTGCCCCGGGTGTCCTGGGTGTGTTTGTGCTTCTCGAGGGCTGGGACTGGAGCGATGGGGGTGGCGGGGCCAGTGTGGCGCTGGGTCCTGCAGGGTGGAGAGCAGGGCCAGCACGTGGGGACTGTGGGTCACAGCCCCTCCCTGGACACGGTGGAGATGGGGCAGGGCTGCAAACTGCCCCCAGCACACCCTGCAGACTGACCCCCCAGGACATCTGGAATATGGCCCATTAGGTGCCCTGCCCAGTTCCCCAGTAGCCCCTGCCTGCCCCTCCCGCCTGCCTCTCCCGCCTCCGGCCGCCTGGGGGCGCTGTGCCGCCTAGCCCCCCCCCCCCTCAGCCGGGCTGGGATCTGTGACTCGGCGCTCCCTCAGCCTAGAATCTTTCCCTCGGTGTTCCTCTCACTGCCCTGTCTGGAACGAGGAGGCGGATCGAGGCTATCGGCGCTCTACAGCCACTGCCCTCGATCGACCTGTTGGACTTTCCGCGCATGCGCAGCACGCTCCGGCGCCGCCATCGCGGTCCCGTCCTGTCAGCGGAGCTGCGGCCGCCCCGGGGAGGTACCGGCGGGAGGCGGGGGGGGCCCGGCGGCCCCCAGGAGTTGGGGGGGGGGGGGCACACGACACGAATACCGGGAGCCGGCGGAAGGCTCCGTGAACTCGTGGCGGCTAAATTTGGGTCAGGTTCAACTGAACCGAGTCTTAGCTCCGCTCGGCTCGGCTCGGCCCGGCCCGAGTGTGCCCGGCCGTGCCGTGTCTGAGCCGGGCGCTGCCTCTGTGCTCCCTCTGCAGCATGGAGTTCCAGGCCGTGGTGATGGCGGCGGGAGGCGGTTCCCGTATGACGGACCTGACCTCCAGCATCCCGAAGCCGCTGCTCCCAGTAGGCAACCGGCCCCTGCTCTGGTACCCGCTGAACCTCCTGGAACGCGCCGGCTTCGAAGGTGAGGCCACGACAGTGTCCTGGCGTGGGAGTGGAGACGATATGCCCACCCTGGTCGCCTCAGGCTTCCGCTGGTGGCCTCGGCCGTTTGTCGCCCCCTCTTGTTCTCCTGCCTTGTGGCACGGGCCCTGTTGAGCGGGACAGGTGCCAGGGCAGGAGCTGTGTGCGCTGGAGCTGTGCTGCTGGCCCGCGTCTCATCCCTTCCTTCACTCCAGGCTGCGCCCTCTGTGCCAGCACCCTCTTCCCCTCCCGTCTCCTCCCCTCACCAAGGCTTTTCCCCTCTCTGTGCTTTTCCCGACTTTGATGCCTTTCCCAGTGGTGTTAACCAGGACTCTTTTTTTTTTTTTTTTTTTTTTTTTTTTTCTCTGAGTCATTAATAAGAGGTGCGTCAGCTCTCCTGGGATGTCTCTTACTTTGTTGTTTCAATCTGGCCTGAAGTTCAGGGTTACTTGCTCTGTCTGAGGCATTTAGTCCTTGCTGCAGCGCAGAGCCAAGTGCTGGGTTTTGGACAGAATGGGGTGGGGGAAGTGGCAGGCTTGTGATGCTCACCTCTGGGCCTTGTTTCACAGGAGGGCTAAAAGGGCATTTTAGTACATGGTGAAGTCTTTCAGTATTTTCTAGGTTTAGAAACCTTTACTCTTTGAGTAGTGGACCAAATTTTTCCATTGCTTTTCCCTCTGCTTCTTAAAAATCTTCTTGACACCTTTGATGCTTTTGTTTTTTTCTGCTTATCCTTTGCCTTTCTGCTCTTCTGTTTTTGTTTCTCCTGCATGACTGCAATTATTCTGTACTCCCTTCTGAGACTGGCTTTTTTCCTCACTGCTGCTTTTTTTTTCTGCAAAGATAGCTCATGATTATCCACGTTGCTATAGATCTTATTACTTCAGCACGAAGGAACAAAAGAAAAAGCAAACTTAAGACTCTGCCTTTAGTTTGTTCCATTAAGAAATCCTTAAGAACCCTTTTTTTTTTTTTTTTTTTTGCCTGCTTCTTGTTGAAAGCTGCTTTCTGAATGTCTGCTTTCTGTGGCTGTTCTCCTGTCTTTTTTTTCTAGTATTGCACTTTTACCCTGTGCTATGGGTACAGGGGTAGCTAAAAGCTTCTCTGTAACCGGTAGTGTGCTCTGTGTGACTCTTTAACTACTGAGAAATAACCATTTCCACTCCGTGCTCTTGACCACTAGTAGGTGATGTTTCAGCTTCAGCTTATCCGTCCCCTGACGTGCAGGGTTGTCTCTGCAGCACCAGTAAGCAAGCTGCCACCTTCCTGCTCCTCCCTTGCTTCTGCCCCCTGACCAAGCTGTATGTTTCTGGCAGGAATTCTCTCCCTGGATCGTAACTGGTATTAAGTATTACACAAGGCTTTAGTTCCTCATACTTGCTTATGTTATTAAGTAGGTGTTCCACAGGCTGATTCACTTCTGTCCTAATTGTAAGTGCTTCATCTCTCCTGTTATTTAGGAGACTGTACCAGATTTATGCTGACCAGGGTGGGTTTACAGTTGTCACCTGACATCAGTTCCTTCTTTCCCTAATTCAAGGTGTGCTTTCAGTCCCTTTCTCTGGGTTCTTTAGCCTGCTTTGAATCCAAGCTGACGTCTGGTGTGGGAGCGGGAGAGGAGCCCTCCCATACCTCTGATACCAAACTGCCACATGCTTCTCATGTTTACAGTTACTACTTTTCTGTTAACAGATTCAAGATGAGTTCAGTTTTGATTGATACAGTTTTATTCTCAGGATGTTTTCCTCTTACCATAGGAGCTTCCTAGGCTGAAAGCTGTATTATTTCCCATACTTCTCTGTTAAAATTCCATATGGAATACAATGTTATGGTGCTGGGGTTTTTTCTGGGGGTGGAATATTTTAATTTGAAGGTTTGACTTTTGCTTTTTGACTGTTTTTTTTGTTAATTATTATTTTGGAAAATATGCTTTCATGCCACTGTTGATATCCTTCAAATATGCACTGACATTTTTTATTTTATAGATGGAATGAGTTTGTGACTCACGTAACAGTCCTTTCCCTTGCCAAACTGGTGCTGAGCAATAGTTTAACCATTGTACTGTAATACTGTGGTTGATGGTGGTGCCCACAGAGGATTATACAGGATCAGAGTGGGTAAAAGACAAAGCTCTAAAGCGTTGGTGACATTAATACAAGGTCTCATTGGTCTGTTTGAGGACATATGATTTGAGGTTGCTCACTAATAGTAGTGAGACTGTTCTGTCTTGCTACCTCATACCACTTGCATGTGTCCCTTTCAGTAACAGCCTCCACCCACATGAAGCAGGAGAGATTGTTTTCATACTTGTCAGTTTAATTCTCTCCTTCAGAAGTTACTCTTGCCAGAAGATCTTGGTTCATTGTAGAACCCAGTGATGTTACTCAAGCCTTTTGACAGTTCCACCAGCTTTTGTCAATAAAATGTGAGTCTATCCTATTTGTGATGATTTGTTAGGTTGGGGTTTTTGTCTGCTTAATCTCATCCCACTTTCCTCTGTCCTAGAGGTCATCGTGATTACGAGGAAGGAAATCCAAAAGATGTTAAACCTGGACACAAAAATGAAGCTGGATTTTGTGTGTATCAGTGACAACATGGACATGGGTACAGCAGATTCACTGAGACATATTCACCAGAAAATTAAGGTATCACTCTCTTTTATTGGCTGAAAGACATCTGTTTATACAAATACTTTTTGTCATTGTGCTTTAAGAGTTGTCCCATGTGATGATACTGCAGGTAACTGAATTTCCTGATCTTCAGAAGAGCTGAATTTTGTAAAGGTCACCTCATGGGGAAACTCAAGACAAAGACTAAATGACTAGAATTGACAGCCAGGAAGGCTGGAGCAGATCCAGGCTAGGCCCTGGCCGTTTCCTACTCAGCGTTAGCTCTCTGGCAGGTTAATTAAAAGGCTGTTTATACAGGTTTTGATACGATGTGTGTTAGCTGTTGTCCACAGAGTGCTTGGGGAAGAGGTTTAGGACAAATGTTCCTTGTTGCCTTTGCTTAGGCACTACGCTGATATGTAGGGAAGTTGATGGCCCTGCCACAGACTCGCCTGTGCCATTAGGCAAGTGACTTCTTCCTTCCTTCAGTTCTCTGCTTTTCTTGTGCTTTCTCTGGTTAAGCTCTTTGATAAACAGTGCCCAAATGTGACAGAGGGTTGCTGTTCTAATAAAAACAGTTTATAGAATTTTAATTTCCAGCTGCACAATTAAAACACTCCCATGTAAGGCAGAAATGCTGCTTGGAGCTTTTACTGTGATCTGGGATGGAATTTTGGTTTTGTTGTCATACTCTTAATCTTTCAGATTTGTTCCCTGTCTGTTTAGGCCATCTTAGCCAAATTGGCTGTTTAAATAAAGGTTACAACAGAACGTCAGTGAACTGTTTAAATCCTGAGGTATCTTTTTGTCTTCAGGCTCTTTTTGAAGGTAGCAAACTGCAGTAGAACAGGCTGTGGAGGACTCCAGTTGAGACGAGATGAAACTTTCCAGGCAGAAAAGGGTGTCTAGGTGGCACAATGAGGCACGTTCTGCAAGGGATTAATGCTCAGGCTTAATTTGCACTTGGAGGGCAAAGAGAAGGTCTAAAAAGAAAAAGCAAAAGCAACAAAATCAGTTTAAGTTAACTGACTTTCTGTCCCGTGGAGTTGCGCTCTGTCCTAACTCACTTTTTAGATACGTGCGTGCGGCGGGGAAATATCTGCACTGCAGATTGTGCCCCTGAGCTGACAGTGAACAGTTTCACTGTCTGATCGGAGTGATCTGTACGGCTGTCTGGGTGTCCCTCTTTTTGGTAATCCAGGCAAGCATGCTTAGGGGGAGGCCTGGAAGACAACAGCAAAGCATGTGTGGGTAAGAAAATAGACCGTCCTCAGAGGCAGCAGTGTTGAACTTGTGTTTATTTTTCAGAAAGAAAGGCTTAGAGAAGATGTGAGGTAGCACTGCAAAACACACACCTTCTCTTCAGTCAGCACAGCAACTGCTTCTGCCCTTTTTGTTCTGTGCTTGTTTGGCCAGAGAGGACAAAGTGGTCTCTTACTCGAAATAAGTTTGTGCAAAGTTCTCGAGCGGATGGTTACAGTGTGTATTTTGGAGTCATTCCTCTAGCAAATGCTGGTACAGCTCTTGCAGGGTGTACCCTCTCCTGTGTGATACAGCAGAGGTAGCTCTGTAGTCTGTGGTGTAGCAGGAGAGGGATTGTGCTGAAGTTTGCAGCGTGGAAACTCATTCAACTGCTGCTTGTGGCCATAGTTGACTGGCAGGCTTTTTGCAACCCATGCCAGAACTCTGAGAAGTTTAAACTGGCTGCTGAAATCTACTTGTTGCAATTTGAGTTAATCGCCCACAGCCAGAAGAGCAAATATGCTCTATAAAAACAAGGTGATGTGGCATGGTGTAGACAACTTGCTTGTGTTCAATACAAGCAACAGGGAGTAAAGCCAAGCTTAGAAATGCAGAGTGAGAAATAGGACTAAGGGTTGCTGGACTGCTGAAAGCACATTGTAAGTGTTGGCCCACTGTGAAGTGTAACATCTCCTGCCTTGCTGCCTTGACTAGCGAGGGACTGAGGGAGTTGAGCAGTGTGGCACCGCTGCCTGCTGTGCCTGCAGTTACAGGATTTTCTGTTGCCTGCACCTTGGCTGGTGAAGCTCAAAACATTAAAGGCGAGATGGCAGGACTGGATTTATGGGAACTGCCTTCAGGAGTAGCATGAGAAGACATAATGTGCAAAGCCTGTAAGGGTAGTTTGCACTGATGTTTTACTGCTTTTTGGTGCTGGTGATTTTGGGGACAGGTAAGACTGACTGTCTTGGTTCACAGTAACAAGCAGCTGACTCAGAGCTGGTGACCGGTCCCAAGTGGTGTTCCCCAGGGCTCAGTGCTTTGGGCAGCCCTGTTTGACATCTTTATCAATGATCTGGATGAGGCCATTGAGTGCACCCTTGGCAGCTGTGCAGCAGCACCAAGTTAGGATCACAGACTCATTCGGGTTGGAAAAGACTGTTGGGATCATCAAGTCCAACCATTAACCCTACTCTACAAAAAACCCCTACCCTACATTAGCCCTGCTCTACAAAGCTCACCCCTAAACCATGTCCCCCAACACCACAGCTAAACAACCCTTAAACACCTCCAGGGATGGTGACTCAACCCCTCCCTGGGCAGCCTGTTCCAGTGTCTGACTCTAATTTTTCCCTAATGTCCAATCTAAACCTCTCCTGCTGCAGCTCGAATCCATCCCCTCTTGTTCTCTTGCTACTTACCCGTGAGAAGAGACCAGCAGGTTAGGTGGGAGTGTTGATCTGCTTGAGGGTAGGGAGGCTCTACAGTGAGATCTGGACAGGTTGGATCAATGGGTTAAGGTCAATGGTATGAGGTTTAATAACACCAAATATTGGGACCTGCACTTCAGTTGCAACAACCCCCTGCAATGCTACAGGGGCAGAGTGGCTGATGGAAGGGGACTTGGGAGTGCTGGTTGACACCCATCTGAACGTGAGCCAGCAGTGCGCCCAGGTGGCCAAGGCGGCCAGCGGCATCCTGGCCTGGATCAGAAATGGTGTGACCAGCAGGGGGAAGGAGGTGACGGTGCCCTGGTGTTTGGCACTGGTGAGACTGCACCTCGAGTACTGTGTCCAGTTTTGGGCACCACGGTATAAGAAAGACATTGAGGTGCTGGAGCGGGTCCAGAGAAGGGCAGCCAAGCTGGTGAGGGGATTGGAGAACATGTCTTGTGAGGAGAGGCTGAGGGACCTGGGATTGTTCAGCCTGAAGAGGAGAAGGCTGAGAGGAGACCTTATTGCCCTCTACACCTGCCTGAAAGGAGACTGTAGTGAGGCTGGTGCTGGCCTCTTCTCCCTAGTAACTAATGACAGGACAAGAGGAAATGGCCACAAGTTTTGCCCGGGGAAGTTCAGAGCAGATATTAGGAAGAATTTTTTACTGAAAGAGTAGTTAAGCACTGGAATGGGCTGCCCAGGGAAGGAGTGGAGTCACCATCCCTGGAGCCGTTCAACAAACGTGTAGATGAGCTGCTTCAGGACATAGTCTACTGGTCATGGAGGTTTTGGGTAGAAGGTTGGACTTGATGATCTTGGAGGGCTTTTCCAACCTTAAGGATTCTGTGATTTTATGATTCTATGACTCCACCAGTCTTGCTCTTTCCTGGTTGTTCAGAGGTTCACGAGAGCAAAGGAAGCCAGTTCATGTTTTTGTTTGCCGTTTGCCCACTCTACACACAAAGGATTTTATGGACATCTTTATTTCAAGACTCGATGCAGTTAGGGGGGTGCTCTTCTCTCTACTGGAACTCTTCCTGTTATTTTTGGCTGTCTTACCCTACACCTGATTGACAAGGTAGCAGCTTCCTTAGGGTTTTTATGTTCATTAAATGTCTGAATGTATCCTTTTCTTGGATCCTTCACACAATAAGGATATTACTTGATTTCTGAAGGCACCTGCTTGAGAAGTAACGAACAACAAAGAACTTTTGGTCCCATGAGTTCCACTTTCTGGGTTCCTAGGTCTGGGTGTCAGTCTGGCCTGCTCCTTAATTGACTTGTGTGGTGGGTTGTTTGGTTTTATTTAAACATTCAGTTCTGGGCTCTGAACAGCTACCAACATTAACTAGTTTGCCTTCACAACTTTACAAGTGAGAGCTGAGGCTTAAAATGAGGTGAAGTAATTGGCAGTACATGAAGTAGAAATGGACAGGGATTATATTTTTCCTTTTTTTTTTTTTTTTCCTATGTTCTTGTCATTTTTTGAGTGGGTAATATAACACTGATCAATGTTTTGCACTTAAAATGATGTCAAAAATAAAGAGTGGGTATAGGGATTACTCACCTATTTCTTAAATATCTTGTTTTATGCAGGGATATGAAAACAATTTAAGGACCTTGTGACAACTGTTGATCAGATCCTTTCATTGCTCTCCTGTGGACTAAGCCCAGCCTTTCCCTAGAATGCTGCAGGTTTCAAGGTCCTGCTGTAGTCTGTGAGCCTTACAGCACTTTCCATGACTATCATTTTAATGTCCACTCTTTGTCTTTTGACATACTTTCAATATCCCAGACGGTTTTAGTCTTTTGGCCCTTCAAGTTCCTAGCCTTCTGTTCATCTTTTGCAGGATGTATTTGCAAAATATGAAAATTAAAGTGGAGCTGCAAAGGCTTAATTCTTTTCTTGTTTACATATAGGATTGGAAATGGTAGAACATAGCCTACGTAGGCTCACAGTTGATGGTGTAACTGTTGAAACTGCAGCTTTACCACCCTATGGGTGTTTACAGGTCTCTGTCACCTCGTGATCTGTGCTGGTGAGAGATCTCTGTTGCTTTGTGATCTAGCCCAGACAGAGAAACAAGCCAGCCTTCCATGCCTATAGCTTTGGATTGATGACCTTCCCTGGTCATGAAGAGTGAAGAGAGCTCCCCTATTCCTGTTCTTGCCTTGGCAAGAGCATGGTATATAGAGGAATATCATGTGTCTTGGAGGATGGCGATCTGCTGCTGTAGCTGAGTGGAATTCATTACAGGAGCATTGGTATCTACAGGAAAGGTTCCAAAGAGGACCCAGGTAATTACAGACCCATTAGCCTCACTTCAGTCCCTGGGAAAGTTATGGAAGGTCCTGGGGACTATCACAAGTAGACTGAAGCATGTGACTGGGGAAAAGCCAAGGCCTGGGATTCACCAGAGGCAAACCGTGCCTGACAAACCCACTCACCTTCTACAACAAAGTAACCCACTCGGGTGATGCAGGGTGAGTGGTGGGCATTGTCTTCCTGGACAAGGCTTTTGACACGGTCCCCCACAGCCTCCTCCTAGAGAGACTGACACGTTACAACCTGGACAAGTGGTCTGGGTGGTGGGTGGGGAACCGGCTGACCGGCCGTACCCAAAGGATGCTCGTAAATAGTTCTTTCTCAAACTGGCAACCAGTCACAAGTGGGGTGCCCCAGGGATCAATACTGGGCCCAGTGCTGTTTAACAGCTTCATAAGTGATTTGGATGTTGGGATCAAGAGCATCCTGATGCAGTTTGCAGATGACAGCAAAATGAGTGGGGAAGGTGACACTCCAGAAGAGAGAGCCACCCTCCAGGAAGACCTGGACAGGCTGGAGGAGTGGGCTTATGAAGTTCGACAGAGACAAGTGTAAGGTCTTGCACCTGGGAATGCATATCCCAGGAATGCAGCTCAGACTGTGATCCACCTGGCTGGAGAGCAGCCCTGTGGAAAGGGACCTGGGGGTCTTGGTGGATGATAAGCTCAACATGAGTGACAGGTGCGCTGCGGTGGCAAAGAAAGCCACCAGTGTGCTGGGCTGCATTGACAAGGGCATTGCCATCAGAGATGAAGAGCCATTATCCCACTCTACTCAGTGCTGGTCAGACCATGCCTTGAGTCCTGCATTCAGTTTTGGTCCCCAGTAGACAAAAGACATGAAGACAGGCTGGAGAGAGTCCAGAGAAGGGCCACGAGGTCGGTCAGAGGACTGGAAGACCTGCC
Source organism: Megaceryle maxima (assembly GCA_024605025.1). Classification (NCBI taxonomy): domain Eukaryota; kingdom Metazoa; phylum Chordata; class Aves; order Coraciiformes; family Cerylidae; genus Megaceryle; species Megaceryle maxima. Next base: position 17,885 of record JANHGN010027309.1, read on the forward strand.
ATGTGAAGAAAGGCTGAGAAA